>KZ825949.1:0-98986 GCA_003184645.1 Aspergillus ellipticus CBS 707.79 | reverse complement strand
AAGCAAGTATTAGTACTTTTAAAGTGCTTTAGAAGTACTTTAAAAGTACTTTAAAGGGACTAATATACCAGATCACTTTGAGCAGAGACTTCAGACTCAGAGATAGATAGAGAGGCCATAATATGATACTTGTGATAAGTAAGTGCTTAAAAAGTACTTAAAGATATTAAATGGGTTAAGGGTAAGATTAAATAAGAGAAAGAAAATTTACATTGATACAGAGGCCATACAAGTGATTTTAAAGGGGCTGGCTCTATTGTGGGTCACATGACCGGAAACCGCGCTAGTGGGGCTGGCGAGAAATTTTAGCGGGGCTGGCTCAGCTGTGTCCTGGGTTAGTGCCTGTCCGGCCTGCCATCTGCACACGTGACACCCCCCTCCCGATCGGGCGGCGATCGGCGATCGGCCATTCTTGTTATCCAGTGAGGTCAAGGGTTTGCATTCGATCGACTTGCCCAAGCCTGGATACCAGATGTCCTTTCCGACTGCAGTCCTCCGCCCCGAGTGATGGCCGTCATCGAAGGATAAATACCACCGACGACATCAATGAACAATGCTGTCATTTTCGGCGTTGGGGAGGTCAATCGCCATTGTCATGAGCCTGGAACCTGTGGCCCATGGGACACGGAACCCAATCGCCACCCGCCATACAAACAAACCGGGCTGCTCAGACCTCATGAAGTCGGCATGACCTCATGCCACGCGCATGCGGCAAACACGCACCAATCGAAGGGATCATGTCCAAATCCATGACAGGATCGGCCGGCTTTAGACTGACTGGCTGGGCCCTGGGGTCTTTGGCTGGAGAGCCACTGTTATAAACGAGCAGAGACCCCGGCTGATCAACAGCTTATTGAACATCTACTCCGCACCATCAACCGAGATCGTCCCAACCAATCCATTGAAGCAAAATGAAGGACTTGGTCAGTATGACTAAACCAACTCAGGGATCACTGACGATGCTGATGGAATCTTATCTAGACTTTTGATGTTCGCTACGACAATGAGCTTGCTCATGAATACTATGGCGACGGAGAAAAGCTCTCCAATCAGTATGAGAAGGTTCCCAGATCCTGGGTGGTTTTGGTGCTGACGATGGCCTGACGGTAGAATGAGGAAAACCTACAACGGCAAAAATCTGGAATTCCCCGATGCATATTCTTCCACTTCGACCTATCCCCCGATCCACTTCATGCAGTATGTCGTCCCACCTGTTTTCATGAGCCATGGCTGACTTGTCGTCTAGGGTAACCGCCCCGGATGACGTGGATGTGGAGGGTTTGAAGCAGGTCAACGTCCCGCCGGGACTGACCGTCGAGATCCTCGACCTCGACTAAAGAACCGTGCTCGGACGCCGCCAGGCAATTACATAGTGACCTATGGGCGGGAATGCATGTGGCAGTGGTACGACTGACTGAAGAGAATGCCATGCTTGGTGCAATGAATAGCTAGTACATGAGATATTAAATAATAATTCCAGTGGAAAGAAATGATTCTGTTGTTGGTTTCTGAAAAAGAATATAATGATATAATTCTCCGAACAAGCTTCACAGCATCGGCCAGTCGGCGCCTGGGGATACCGACCCGGCCTTTAGCGGCTAACTAAACTATAGTGTACGGAGTACATAACCGGCGGTGTTCCTCGGCGCCGCCCCTCGTTGACACCCCAAGTTCACATTAACCTCTCCCACTCAGCCATGTCATCTCCATCGTCAACCCCGGGCTCAGCCCATCCGACACCCAAGCGACGCAGGGTCCGCAAAGGCACCTTCTCCTGCTGGGAATGCAAGCACCGCAAGAGACGGTGCAAGTTCGAGCCGGCCTCCAGCCCCATTTGCGTCTACTGTCGGTCCCACGGATCGCCATGTATCAGCCAGGAACATGCAGATCCAAGAGGCAGCGATGAGACTATCCAGGAGCGTGTCATCCACGTGGAAGCACTCGTGGGCCACTTGATCCAGCAGAGAAACAACCGCCAGCCTTCCCGGGTTTCCCAAGCATTTGACCCCAATGTCCCACTCACAGCCAACTGGCGAGCGGGCCGCTCTCCCCGGTCGGACCCGCCAGCTTCCAGCAGCTCAGCGACACCCTCCGCGCATTGCTGCCACACCCTCACCTCTCCGTGCTGATATTGACCAAAGGGCGGCTCTTTAGCCTTCCGTTCCAAACCCGGCTGTCTTCCAAGAAACGTCCATCCTCAGCCATCACCCACATCGAGTCACCCGACGACGACCCCGGGCCACCCCATCCATCGAGCCCGAAGATTCATCCAACTGGCTCTCGGGTTGCAACAGCTGCAGTTCACGCCATCCGACGATCCAGCGCTGCAACTAAAGGAATCCACCACCGAGACCGCGCGACGCTACCTGGGGCTGGCATCCTGTCACGTCACATCCCAGGACATTCTCGTCGACTCCATGGACGGCCTGGACACTCTGCTCCTTGAAGAAGCCCGGTACCACGTCAACTCGGGCAATCTGCGCGCAGCATGGCTTTTGTTCCGCCGCGCGCTGAACATCTCCGAGATGATCGGCGTTTCCCAGCGGAGTGGGACGCCCAGTACCCACGCAAAGTCCATCTGGTCTCAACTCGTATTCAACGATCGGTTCCTGTCGCTGATGCTTGGTCTTCCTTTCGCTGTGAACGATCATGGAATTTCCAGCGGCCAGGCGTTGGATGCATATCCGCCTGTCCGGAGATTGGACCGTGTTCATTGCGTGCTCGCGGGTCGGATAATTGCTCGGAATCTGCGGATGCGGCATCGCGAGCCCGTCCTGGAGCATACGGCGAACAGATACGATGACTATGGGGTGACCCGGGATATCGACGCCGAGTTGAAGAAGGTAGCTCTGCCGGTGCCTGTTGAGTGCTGGGAAATCCCGACTCTCGATGCCGCGCTGTCGGATACGGAGAAGATGGATATGATCTCGAGGCTCATCACGCAAATGCATCACGCAAATGCATCAGCATTACCTGCTGATTGTCCTTCATCAGCCATACATACTACAACGTTATGAAAACGACGAGCTCGTGTCCGAACGACCAGACTATGCGTACAGCAAACAGGCCGTCCCCGCCGCAAGTCGCGAGGTGCTCACTCGCTGTCTCGCATTCCGCAACATCCGCCCCGTACTCTCCTACCGGGGACTCCAACCCAAGGCCTACACCGCAGCAGTCGCACTTCTGCTGTCTCATATCGAACGACACCGAGTGGGTCCAGCGAGCGTTCTCGAACACCAACGACCGCAAGACCTGGTGCTCATCCAGAAAGTACTGCAGACGTTGGACGAGCTATGCTGCTCGAATAACCCGAACCGATCTGTCGCGATTCGAGACAAGCACCCAGTCTGAACAAGCTCATCGCTATTGAGGCCGAAAACATCACATCCGAGCAGCAGGCCCTGAAGTTGCCGATGCCATATTTCGGGCCTATCTGCATTATGCGCGAGCCAGAGGATACACCGATGGTGGGACCTGCGTGGTCGGTGAGCCTCAACCCCTCTGCTGCTGTATATAATCATCCGGAGATTCTCAATGGTGAAACCCTCCCTGACACCCTCCCCAACACCCTCCCATCACCGACTACATTACCTGCCCCTAACCTACAAAACCATAACTACACAACATGATACCACCTAGCCCCAATCAAAATAGACATCTCAAATACAAAACTCAACATACTCAGAACTCAACCAGTCCAACGACCCTCCCACTCCCAACAAGGAAAGATAAAAGAAAACCCTCACAAAGCCGGGGTATCCGCAAAACCCAACCCAAGGTTAAGGCCTGAAACCTGCCCCCCCAGAACCTCCTCGCCCAGGGCCCTCAACGCGCTCTCCTCGCCCTCCTCCAACCTCACCTCCCCGGCGGCCAAATTCTCCAACAACCTCCCCACGGCCCTCGACCCCGGAATCACAAAAACATCCTTCCTCTCCGCCATCTCCCTCGCCCTGCGCACAACCCCCAAATTCACCTCGATATTCTCCTCCCTCAGCCACGGCAACACCCTCCCCCTCGGATCATCCCCCCGCAAATCCTCCCTTCCCCGCATTCGGCCCGCCAGAATCCCATTCCCCAGCGGCGAATACGCCACGACCGCCACCCCCAGCCCCCGTGCCGTCTGCAGCACCCGCACACTCTGGAAATTCAATATCCCGACAGAAAAGACTATACTCGACCTGCCCGCACGCGATCGGATGCACGCCGTGCGCCCGCCGCAGCGACGCCGCGCTGCATTCGCTCAGCCCGATGTATCGGATCTTGCCCTCGTTTTTGAGCGCCACTAGCTCGTGCATGGGCTGCTCGATCGGGGTGGTTTTTGTCCAGTCGGCGGATGTAGTATAGGTCGATGTAAGGTAGGCCGAGGCGGTTGAGCGAGAGGCGGAGAGCGCGGTTCGGCAGTAGGTCGGGCTGGAGTTCATCCAGTATTGTTGTCCCGGAGTGGGGGCCGGGTTGTCTGGGGAGGGCGTGCAGATGCCGAATTTTATGGCCAGGAAGATTGAGGACCGTTTGTGCGGGCTTTGCTGAAACCATTTGCCTAGGGTCGTTTCGGAGGAGTTGTATTTGTCCGCTGGGGTTCGTTGTTAGGGGTTGTGTGGTGGGTGGTGGTGGGTGTTGTGTAGGGTTTGGTGCCGGGAGTTGGGTGCAGGGAGTTGGGTGGAGGACTGGGGAGGAGGGTACCGGTGTCCCAGAAGGTTTCGCCTCGTTCGTATGCCTCGTCGAGGAAGGCGAGGTGCTCGGCTTCGGTCAGCCGGGGGCCATATGTCCCGCTGGCGCCCATCAGCCCTAGGCCGATGTGCGGGAGGAGAGGCCCGTTGGTGCCGAGCGGGCGGGAGGGCAGTTTGTTCATGGCCATTGCAGTAGACATAATAAAATCACTAGACACTGTAACTGAGAGTCGTAATCCGATACTGTATTGGAAGTGATACTCACAATCTCTCAACCGCAAATGCACCCTTTTATATCCTTAAACAGAGAGGCGCATCTGAAGCCATCGTGGGGCGGTTGTTTACTTCCGCCGCTAATTCCGCCGCTATCTCCGATGCCGATCGAGCTTGAAGCCGTTGCAGCGCATGCGATGTCTCAGCCCCAACCCTCCTAAACAACACCTCGTGTCAACCGCTGGGTACACAGGAGGGGTAAAACAAACACGAGGTCTCGCCCCTCCGGATGCGGAGGTGGTGAGGTCATCCCGATCACAAGGTTTGTGCGACCCCCCCCAAGGTTATAAAGCGGGCGGGGAAGCTTGTCGGATGGCCATCGTTCTCGGGGATAACACAACCTATGTGACTTTTTTTATTACTGAGCATCACACCAACAGGATGGTACATCTTTCCACCGTCGCCAAAGAAACCCACGCCCAGAAGCGGCGGCGCGAACAGCGCGAGGCTGAGGCGGCGGCCGTGTCGCCGTACGTGTACGGCACGAAGTATGCGGTCGAGGAGCTGCCCGAACATGCCATGGCGGAGGAGGAGATGCCCGCGTCGGTGGTGTCGCGCATGATCAAGGATGAGTTGAGTCTGGATGGGAATCCACTGCTCAAGTACACACACCCCTTTCTGGGTTGGTTCAACTCAATGAAGTGTGGAAAGTAACTGTGTTTCATGGTTTCTAGCCTGGCGAGCTTTGTGACAACGTACATGGTAACTAACCCCCGCCCCAGCCCAGCCCTTATTTCTCTTCTCTTTAAATGACCGAAAAAAAAAAAAAAAAAAAACCACTCACCAATACCAGGAAGACGAAGTCCAACAACTCATGTCGGAGGCGATGAGCAAGAACTTCATCGATTACGAACAATACCCGCAGACAGCGCACATCCAGAACCGATGCGTGAACATGATCGCAGGTCTGCTGCACGCGCCCACCGTCAACGACCCCAGCAGCGAGCAAGACGCCATCGGCACGTCAACGGTCGGGTCCTCGGAGGCGATCATGCTGGCGATGCTGGCGATGAAGAAGCGCTGGCAGAACGCGCGCAAGGCGGCGGGCAAGGACTGGTCGCGGCCGAACATCGTGATGAACAGCGCGGTGCAGGTGTGCTGGGAGAAGGCGGCGCGGTACTTCGAGGTCGAGGAGAAGTATGTGTATTGCTCGGACTCGCGCTATGTGATCGATCCGCAGGCGGCGGTGGATCTGGTCGACGAGAACACCGTCGGTATCTGTGCTATTCTGGGAACCACGTACACGGGCCAGTACGAGGATGTCAAGGGCATCAATGATCGGCTGGTCGCCAGGAATATCGACTGTCCGATTCATGTGGATGCCGCGAGTGGGGGCTTCGTCGTGCCGTTTGTCCAGCCCGAGCTGGAGTGGGATTTTAGGCTCCCCAAGGTCATTTCCATAAATGTCTCAGGGCATAAGTATGGGCTGGTGAGTACTTGTCGTCTCGAGGTACTTGGTGAGATGAGATAGATCATGGATCGTGCCGGTGGTGGAGACATGAGGCGACAACTTACTTACTAGTATACTGACGGGCTGGGTGTGTGTGACAGGTTTACCCGGGCGTCGGATGGGTCTTCTGGCGTGCCCCCGAATGTCTGCCCAGGGAGCTCATCTTCAACATCAATTACCTGGGCGCCGAGCAGGCCAGCTTCACCCTCAACTTCTCCAAGGGGGCCCCCCATATCATCGGGCAGTACTACCAGCTCATCCGGTTGGGAAAACACGGCTACCGGGCCATCATGGCCAACCTCACCCAGATTGCCGACCACCTGGCGGCCGAGCTGGAGAAGTTGGGGTTCATCATCATGAGCGAGGGCGGCGGTCGCGGCCTGCCCCTGGTTGCATACCGGTTTCCGGAACAGGAGGACCGGCTGTACGATGAATTCGCCCTGGCCCATGTGCTGCGTCGTCGGGGCTGGGTCATTCCGGCGTATACCATGGCGCCGAAGAGCAATCAGCTGAAGATGATGCGGATCGTGCTGCGCGAAGACTTCAGCATGCACCGCTGCAATCTCCTGGTGGAGGACATCCGATTGGCACTCAAGTCGCTGGAGGAAATGGATGCCAGCATGATTGAGCGTTATTCCCAGTACGTGATGTGATATGCCATCTGCCCCATCCGGACCGACCACCACCGGACATAAAACTGACACGGAGGCAGCTACGTCCAGACCCATGCCACTCGCGGGCCCCAAGGCCATCCGGCCTACGGCGGCGAACAGCATTCGCTTCAGGGCAAGACAGGGAAAACGCATGCGGTTTGTTGAGGCGGTGCTAATGAGTCAAATGAATGAATGCATGGATGAATGGATGGGTGGACGGGTCACACAGCACCCGAAAAAGCTAGCGAGCAACCCGGTCGATGTTCTGGACTGCTAGTGATTTCTAATTTCTAATTTCTGCTACAGAGAGGTATGGGAATTTGTCATGTCACTCACTTGCCAAGTCATCCACCCATTAGGCCCTCTCCCCCTGAAAGCTGTCAGCGGTAAGAAGGGACGCGGTTCCATGGTTGCTGGCAAGACCCGCAGCAAGCGACCGCATCTCCAACGAACTCGTGCCCCTCTGTCAAATGCACCCGGCCGTGTCTGTCGGCTGCATGGGACACCCCTTACGTATAGTCTATTGCTGAGTTAAGTATCGGTAAGCCGCGTAGCTACCTATCTAGGTATGTACCTAGGTAAGTACCTGGGTGGGTAGTAGTGAGTGGGTTTAAGTGGTTTCCACACGCCCCCGCAGGCCCGGATGCAGGCCGACTCCACCGTTCAGCAATAAAATTCCGGTGAACTTGCCGGGGACGCAGGGAGAGCAGCGACGGCAATGCCTTCCGTCCATAGCATTAGAGCCGAGATCCATTCTAACTTCGTGGCTCCTCCATGAGCCAAACTCTGACATGTGCTGCATCGCCCGGTGGCGCCGTGCCGAGTGGGACTCCGAGCTGTCCGACCCTCGGACTCAATTCCACCAAAAGACGTTGGACCGAAATACCAGAATCCCCATAACCGAAGGACCTTTCCCAATCCGGATACTCAATCTCGGCAAATGTGATAGGCGACCTGTCATGTTCCCCCCCAGCAGCAGCAGCAGCAGCAGCAGCAGCAGCAGCAGCAGCAGCAATGGGAGGAAACGACTCCACCGCGTGACTCGAGCTGCAATTAGGGTTCGCATTAACGGGTTCTGTGGCCCTTCGCAGCGAGGGCAAGCTGCAGGCCCGCCGCAGCTGACGGATCACATCCGAGCGATCAATAGTCTGATTCGCGATGCAGTAGTCAGAGTCTGACTATCAATAATGGCAGCCACCAAGTAACACGGCCCTTGTTCCCTCGAGGGCGTTGTTGTGTTCCCCCGCCCGTTTCCCAATCCGCCCCAAGGCCCGTTCGCAATTATCATCCCGATTGAAAGCTTACTCGACCGCAACGGGATCATTGTACGAGCCCATAATTGAACTTACCCTGTGCCTCCAAGCCCTCAACATAGCCAACACCCACACCAATGTATTCCAGTTAACTCTCCGACTGCTCTGACCGCTCCACCCGACTTACGCAATGGAGTCTCCCTCTCCCTCTCTCTCCCCTCGTAACAATTATTTTTTTTTCTCCATTGCTGCCTGCTTGTCCTGACAACTCGACTTTCGAGTTCATGTCCATGTCGATATTCACGCCGTGCACTGCGGCTGCTGCTGCTGCTGCAAACTCAGAATGGAGCGAGCCTGCACCGATTCCAGCGTTATACTTTATATAGATCATATTTATCTCCTATGTAGCCAGCAGGAATTCCCCGACTGAACGGAGTACTTAGGTCAATGTTTCCCGGGCGTTCTGCGCTCTTTCTAGATAGTAGTCCCCCTCCTCACTAAACCGACACTCGTTTTGTCTGGCGTGCCTGTGAGAGTATCAGGCGCCATGCTTTCCGTTCTCTGTCTTTGCCTCCTCGGCCTGGTCTACCAGACCCAGGCCAAGGCAGTCTTCGCCCACTTCATGGTACCCTCAGCCCCAAGCCCCCCCCCTCGCATCCCCAAGAGCCCTACCCACCCCAGTGCCTTTCATATCACAACCCACCAATCAAACTAACACATCCCCACCCTCCCAACTAGGTCGCCAACAGCGCCAACTTCACCCGCAAACACTGGGAAGCCGACATCGGGGCGGCGAAAGCCGCCCACATCGACGCCTTCGCCCTGAACACGGGGTACGGGGGCGCCAACACGACCAAGCTCCTCAACGACGCCTTCTCGGTGGCCGGCTCGCTCGACTTCAAACTGTTCCTCTCGCTCGACTACTCCGCCGGTGGCTGGCCGGAGGACCAAGTCGTAGCATACTTGAAAAACTACACCACGCACCCGGCCTACTTCAAAGACACGCCCACCAACGAACCGCTGGTGTCCACCTTCGAGGGCTACCAATCCATGGGCGACTGGAACAACATCAAGCGCAAGGTCAACGTGTCGCTGATCCCGGACTGGTCGACCAAGTCCCCGCAGGAGCTCGCCAACAACGGCGTCGTCGACGGCCTGATGAGCTGGGACGCCTGGCCCTGGGGCAACCAGCCCATGAACACCACCTCGGACGAGGACTACCTCACCGCGCTGAAGCCGCATAACAAGCCCTACATCATGCCCGTCAGCCCCTGGTTCTATACGGATATGGTCCGCTACGACAAGAACTGGGTCTGGCAGGGCGATGATCTCTGGTATGAGCGCTGGCAGCAGGTTGTGCAGTTGCAGCCGGAGTTCGTGGAGATTATTACGTGGAATGATTTTGGAGAGTCGCATTATATTGGACCGATTCATGAGAATGAGTTGGGCATCTTTGAGTATGGGGGGTCTCCGTTTAATTATGCGGAGGGCTTCCCGCATGATGGCTGGAGGATGTTTTTGCCGTATGTGGTGGAGGAGTATAAGAGTGCGGGGAGTGGGGTGGTGGATGATGAGGGCGTCGTGGTGTGGTATCGTTTGACGCCCGGGAGTGCCTGCCCGGCGGGCCAGACCACGGGTAATGCGGAGAGTCAGGGCCAGGATACCATGGCCCCGGGGAAGGTGTTGACGGATAGGGTTTTCTTCTCGGCGCTCCTGGACAGTCAGGCGGAGGTTAGGGTTAGTATTGGCGGTGGGGCCAATGATACGGTGCAGTGGAGTGATTCGCCCAAGGGTGGGGGCAAGGGGCTCTATCACGGCAATGTGGAGATGGATAACCGCACGGGCGAGGTCGTGGTCACGGTGTCGAGGTCCGGGAAGTTTGTGGCCCAGGTTCTGGGGGAGAAAATTACCAAGGACTGCCCGCATAAGCTGACCAACTGGAATGCCTGGGTGGGCAGTGCCACCACGAATGGGAGCAACGCGAGTACTTCCCGGGCGTCGTTGGATGAGTCGGGCGCGGCCATGGGCAGTCGTGTGCTGACGGTGTTGATGCAGATGATGGTGGTGGTTTGGGTGGGGTGGTTTGCTGTATAGATTATACGTGAAGTCTGGGTGTGAATATTGGCTTAGTTTGATATGGATGATGGATGGATGGATGGATGGGAGGGCCGGGTAGAGTTAGAGTTCCTCGAGTACATACTCTTTTATGGTAATATCTAATGATCTTATAACTGAGGGAGGCAGTGTAGCGGGTCAAGCCGATAGAGAGCCGCAGTGTTGGGACAGAGCGAGGCCATCTGCCACTCTGGGCGAGGCCAGGCCAGACGCATTGCCGCATGCGGAAGGAGGGGCCCGCCTTCGGGGTCGCCGAAGGGACGTGCTGCAGCCTTAAGGTTCGGGTGCCGCTGGTTCGTCCTCTGCACTGGGACAGACAGCCGAACGGACCATTAGCTAAGCCACTGCTGGCCAGTCTGAGAGAATATCAGCGTTGGCCCAGAGCCAGGGCCTCGGGTCTACTAATCAATTAGGCTCGGTCTGAGCTGGCCTCGGTGGGTTCCCGCTGTCTGGGGATAGCGGCGGGGCTAATCTAGATATTGAGAACTGCACGGCAGATCGTCGATTTGATGTAATCGTCAAGTGTCATCGCATGCGCGGCCGCGTCACGGAAAGTCTGCGGAAAGTCTGAAGATGACAATCAAGGGCGAGTCGTAGATGGCACTGCAAGGAGAGTTGTAGATGGAAAATTCTTGAGCAAAGAGCCCAGTCCAGAGCAGGAAGCACAAAGCCGCATCTCCGGCGATGCCAAAGGAAAGTCTGCGGTTTGAATATAATCTGTAATCATGCCTGGTAGTCGGCCTCGGATACAAAGTCGTGCACACCTGTCAAAGGCCGTTAGCGTCCGAGGGAGAGCTTTCTGTTTACCCTAACAGGAAAGTGACTTCGGTGACAGACGAGAGCCCATGGTTCGCTCGGGAAATAGAACCCCGACTGCCCGCCATTCGCTGGGATCCCCAGCTTACTCGAGCCACTCGTCCAAGCGAGGCAATGCCCTCGCTGGTTCGGCCACTGTCCAAATCCCGAGCAAGTCCATGACGCATCGACCAAACCTTGCTCGCCACCGGCCGGCGACGCCGACCGCAACAATCTGGGGTTGCCAGACCCTGAGCGGGCTAGGCGCAGCTAGCTTGACCGCTCCTGTGGACTCGCGTCCGACGCCTCGGAGCCGATCTGTGGCAAAGCCTAGACTGCCCTGAAGAAATGCAGCACGAGGGACTCAACTCAATCCGCGATATACTCTCACATACACTCTCTCTGCCAGGGCCAGTATAAAGCACCCCTGAAACCCTGCCCTGGTGGGCTCAGGGGAATCACTTCCACATAACCAATCAACCCACTCATACACAGAAGACTATGTTCCAATAAAATCCGCACTTAATTATCTGTCTCAATACCAATCATCATACACTTGCATATACACTTGCATCTAAACCTCCCTCCTCATATCCACCACATAATCATGACCACCGCCGAAGCCTTCGCCCTGCCGCCAGCCCTGCTGCGGCAGGCCTCGCGCACCAACTCGCGCATCCCTCCGATTGCACGTCGCTCCATGTCGCCCTTCCCCAACCGCATGGCAGTCCTCTCCCGCGACAAGCTGCAAAAAGAAGCCGCCACAAAGAGCCCGGACTTGCGCCGGTGTCTCGCCCACCACCGACTCCTCCACCGCTCCATTGAAGCCGCTCAACAGGACGTGCGCAGACGTCTTTCCGCTTTCCACATCGACGACGAGGACGACTCACCCTACCGTCCCCCTACTTCTTCTTCTTCTACTTCTACTTCTACTACTTCTACTACTACTACTACTACTACTACTACTACTACTACTACCTCCTCCACCTCCTCCACCCACGAAGCCCCCATCACCGCCATCCGCGAGCAAATCACCAACGCCGTCAAGGCCATGGTCAAGCGGCGCGCAGCCGAGACCCATTCCATCGAAAAGTCCATCGGCGGGCTCACCCGGGCCCCCACCCAGGAGGCCGTCGTGGGGATGGCCGAGAAGCAGCAGGTGGTGGTCAACACAAAGAAAAGTCGGAAGATCACGCCGCGGGTGGTGTTCGGACGACGACGCGGACCGCTGTATGGGCCCTTGCAGGCGGGGGTCGTGAGCTGACAGGGACGGGTGTCGAAATGCTTCTCTAAATTAACTCGACGAGCGTCACCCGACACACAGTCTTTGACTGAAGTGCATCACGATCCCTGACGATACGCCCCGTTACGATACTTTCTTCGTTTTCTTTCTTATACATACATATACACTCCCGGTTGTCTTCAACGACACCTGGCTTCTTTAATGCCTGGATTGCATGCTTCATTACGTGTTACGAGACTTGATCGCTGTATATAGGTTTCTCTGGTCATCATATATTATACGATATATACTTCATTACTCATTCTTCTTATCCAAGCCAAAGATAGTATTCCGTACAGTGCCTTGCACCTTTCTCGACCCATCTAGGGCTCCGGGGTTATCTCCCGGATCGTCAGTCAAAGCAAGAACCTCCCCATAAAAGATAATTTGAATACGCTGAAGTCACCATGTATAAAAATTAATACTCCGCAGGAAAATGAATATTGCACATCACTAAAATCTCACCGGCTTATTGAGCTAAAAATTCTACTTGCCCCTGAGGGACAAAGAAAGTAGATGGTGGTTCCTAAACTCTGCTGCACGTGATGCACACTGTCTGGGTATAGTTTTCACATGTTGGCATATCCCCGAACTTGCAAGAGTGTTTAGTGTTTACAGGTACTCCGGCTTCATCCCCCACATTCCTCCCCCCCCCCTTGCTTGACAACATACTACATCTCCACCATGACCCACCCATCCGCCACCACGCTGGCAAGTCCACCAACCGAACTGCAGCTTCACATCGTCGAGTTTGTCGAGTATCCCGCACGCTTGGCCCTGATACAGACGAACCGGCATTTCCGGTCCATTGTGAAAGTCGCGAGGCCTACAGCAAAAGCGCAGAAGTTCTCGTATTTGATTATTGCAGAGAATTGGAGCGGGTAGGTAGTATGGAACCCAAACAAGTTCCCGTCATCCCACTCACTCATCACAATACCAACCACCACAGAAACGAAGAGTATTTCACCTGCAGCCTCTGCGCAAAATTCCTCCACAAGACGACCAAATTCTCCGACCAAAACACAGAAGGCAAATTCGGAAAGCAGGCAGCAGCCGAGGAGCCACCATCGCTTCTGCCTCGATTGCGGCCTCATGAAGGGTTACTACTTGGCAAAGCCGGTGATCCGTATCAACAACCACGACCACTTTCTCTGCGAGGTGTGCATGAAGATTTGTGGATCGGGGCTGTTTTGTATATCGTGCCATTGCTGCGCAGAATGCTTGAGGTACTGTAAGATCAGAGATACGTCACAGCCCTTGGGCCAGGGGAGTCTTTGTAAGATATGTGGGAGGGGGGGTGCAGTGTTTGGTACCTGGAGCCGGAGGATCAAAGGCCGAGGCCGCTTTTGAGTTGGATCGTGGGGGTTTTGTTTGGCTTGTTGGGTTGGAATGGGTGAGTTTTGGTAGGGGTTTGGGGTGCGGGTTAGTCGAGGATTGTTCGAGGGGGTACTTTTGGCTTGGATCTATTTAACATTGTGTTGTGCTGGGTACGGTTAATATTTAATTGTCGTTGGGTGAGGGGACTGTGCGACCTTAAATGAAGGTCTCTCAATGGGTAATAAATACAGACTGTCTGATAATCTCTTAAATCATGAAATCAATCAGTTGTATGTAGAGTGGATGCACTCTATCCAACCCCACAGCCGACCAATTACATCCCAATCGACCAATCACATCCCCCAATTCATTCCACTCTCAAAGTCAATCCCATTTTCTTATCAGCAGCCCGGTTCAACCCTCAATCCTCCAATTTACCAACAATCAAACTAACTGTAATATACCAGACAAATCATATAAATGGACCCATGATAAGGTACCACCCAATACGACAGCAGGAGGTGCAAACACTACTCGGCCGCCCAGACTGCACTGCTGATCGCGACAGGCCAATGGCAGATCATTGCATGTTGGCTGCACCGTACACGGCCACCGTCCCCATACACCGCCTTCGTGCCCCTGCATCGTGATCATCCATCCATTTTCCATCCCTTTCCCTCCGAAGATCAGCCAAACCCAACATTAAACATTAAGCAAAGAGAACCCACACACTGACAGGACAAAGTGACAGGGTCAATCCCTCCACAACCAGCCCTATCTACATACCACTGCCTCATTTGCAGCCCCAGTCCAATCGTCTCCACCATTGATCTGACCCGAATGCCTCAGAAGTCAGAAACCAAACTCGCTCGACCCACCGCCCACGCGCTAATTTCCGACCGGCCCGTCCGCATATCTTGCCTTTGCTTTGAACTCTGAGTTTCAGCCTCAGCCTCAGTCTCACTCAGTCTCATTCAACATCACTCAACATCACTCATTCTTGCTCCCCGACCGATTCCTTTCCTTACAGTTTATATAGATATCCTATCCCCAGCCCAAGACAAGCCTAATCTAACCCCAGAACCCCATCACCCCCACAACCCTCCAATCCCATCCCATTACCCCTTTGCAATTGAAATTCAAATCATACAAAAAAAACAAAACAAAACAAAACAAAACAAAGAATGTGGACCTGGCCCCAAACCCTCCCGCTCATCCAACACCAGTCCATCCCCCTGATAACCAGCCTCCTGGTGGCCTTCACGCCCGCGACCTCCCCCCTGCGCGGCCCCACCGCGGCACTCCTCTTCGCGCTCGCATGTTCCGTGCAGTTCAACGCGCAGACCTATCTCGCCGGGACCAGAATCAGCGGCCCTATTGCTGCGACATGCTGGATAAGCGTTTTGAATGCGGTCGATTTGTTGGTGTTGAGTCGGTTTAGTTTTTGCTCCGAAACTGCTACTACCACTATTACCACTACTAGCAGTGCCAGCAGTATCAGTAGTATCACTACCGACAGCAACGGCAGTAATGGGGTTATCAGCGCCAACGGCACCACCAAAGAAAAAACCACACCCAAACATCCCTCCAACACCACCAGCACCAGCACCAGCACGAGCAGCAATGCACTAAAAAAATACCTCTCCGCCCTATCCCTAACCTTCAACTTCCGACGCATCGCCACGCCCCACCAAATCCACTGTCTCCCCCGCCCCGCTACCACCTCCAAAACCCACTTCCTGCTAACTTCCACCCTGAAACTCCTCGTCGCAGTATGTCTCGTGCAGCTGTCTACTCTCGAGACTAGCGACGAGTATCTCACCCGCGCGGTAGCGAAACTCCCACTCGAGCCGAAAACAATCCTGTTTCCGTTTCTGGGGGGGCACCCCGGGGCGAGGAATTTGTGGCTGAGGGTGCTGTTTACGGTTTCGTTTGGGGTTGTGTGTCGTGCGTCGGTCGTCGCGGGGTATACGTTGCCGGCGGTGCTGGGGGTTGGGTTGGAGGTGTATGGCGTGGAGATGTGGCCGGATGTGGATGGGGGGTTGGTGGAGGGGTGGTCTGTTGGGAGGTTTTGGGGGTATGTTTTCTTTCTTTCTTTCTTTCTTTCTTTTTCATTCTTTTCGTTTTTGAATATTTGCTGATGAATTAGACTCGCATGGCACCAAACCCTCCGCCAAGTCCTCACCACAAACGCCGATTTCCTGGCCTCTGTCCTGCGGATCTCTCCCTCCTGGAGACGGTATTTCCGCCTGGTGTTTGCGTTTACGGTCTCCGGCGTGGTGCATCTGCTTATGGATGTGGGGTTCGGGGTGAGTATTGAGAAGAGTGGTGCGCTGTTGTTCTTTGTCTTGCAGGTGCTGGGCATTGTTTTGGAGACGGTCGTGGTGGTGGTGTCGGCCCCGGTGAGGGATAGGATGCCGCTGTGGATGAGACGGGGTGTTGGGTATGCGTGGGTTGCGGCGTTCATGGTCTGGACGGCACCCGTGTGGATTAATCCGATTTTGGTCCAGTTGTATTCGGATGGTGTGAGGATGATGTCGCCGTTTTTGGGGTTCGGGGGGTGGGATATTTGATTTGATTTTGTTCTTTGTTGGTGTATAGATCTAGATGTAGATCTGGGTATAGATCTGGGTATAGATCTGGGTATAGATCTGGGTATAGATCTGGGTATAGATCTGGGTATAGATCTGGGTATAGATCTGGGTATAGAGCTCGATATAGATCTGCTGGCATAGGCCTGTATAGACGGAGGTATCATCATATGGCGTACAGTCTACTACAGCCCCGCGTCCCAGTCCACCCAGCTAAACGTATTCAACAGCTCCAGGTGCGGGTACTCCGCCCCCGCAAAGTCCGGAACGACCAGGTCCTCCAGCGCCGGCATCGGACTGCACAGCGACGCGGGCAGGCTGAGGATGCGGTCCAGCGACCGTCGCAGGATGCCCTTGATCTGCGCCATGGCTGCGACATCCGACTCCGACGGCCGCAGCCAGTCGAGGAAGGCCACCAGCAGACTCAAATTCTGGATGATGTCGGACCGGGGGAGGTCCAGCGTGTAGGACTGCGGATGGCTGGCCTGGCGGAGCAGCTCCAGACAGAGAATGCCGCTACACGGCACAGCATAGGACATGGCCTGGATGGTCAGCACTTGTACCTCATTGCTATGATAAAACATCCGTTGCGAGTAAGCTTACCAGCCAGGAAAAGTCGTTCCGGTTCGCGAACCGGTCCTTATGCTTCCAGAATATCAGCGTCAGCCCTAGCATCTCCTGGCTAACATGGATCAGACTCTGCGCCGTCACCACTTTGTGTCGTGTTAGCAGTCGCTCCAGAACAAACATGCTCAGCAGAAAGTCCAGTCGCAGAAGGATCCGCAGAAACAGAACCGGCCCAGGAACATCTAGGTCATCGACATCTTCCTGGCGAAAGGCGAGCAGATCCGGAAACTGTGCGAATATCTCCGACGCCTCGGCTTTCAGTCCACTGTAACCATCCACCCATTAGCCCACACAGCACAACATCCACAGATCCAGAGCCAGAGCCAGAAACACATACAAACAAATCTCCACCGCCGCATCCGTGATACTATCCTGCGCAGTCTCCAACACTTCCAGAATAGCCTCCCGATTCTTCGCCAGCATCGTCCTCGCCCGAAGAATCGTCGTCGGATACAGCCTCCGCCCTGCCCCCGCATCCCACCCCCGCGCATCCAGCCTGTTTACCGCCGCTGACAAATCCCCCGACAGGATATCCTCGTCGCTGATCTCCTTCGGCAGCGGCGTCGTCGAATACCGCCTGTTCAACAACGGCGGCCTCCCCGTAAACGTCGCGATCACCTTATCGAAGTTGTACACGGAGGCCCACAGCCGCCGCTTGAGCTCGTGCTGAAACGACACCCGATGCTGATCCGTCGACAGCTCCCGGTGCAGGCCAATAGAGGTCGTCACCGCAATCACATCGCCGTGCTGTCTCCAGCATGAAAGACCTGCCCCCCACACACATTAGCATTCATTCCCTCTTCAATGCCCAATCCTAACCCCCTCTCTCCCCCTCCCCACCACCCCAACCCAACAAAAAAAGAAAAGAAAGAAAAAGAACTCACTCTTATCCCCACAAGCCACACTCTCCAAAATATTATGCTTAAACGCCAAATGCACAAACAACCAATTGACCGCCCCCAACTGACTACAAACCTCAATACACATCGCCGCGCACCGCTTCATATGCACCATCCACTCCTTCGCGCTCCTCCCATTCCAACACCCATTCCCATACCCCACCACCCCCTCATTCTCCCCAGCCCCATTTCCACTCCCACTCCCACTCCGACTCCCACTCCCACTCGCACTCCCCAACCCCAACCCCGCCCCTGCAGCCCAATACGTAAACAACGTCCCCACCAACTCCCACCGCGCCCTCCTCCCCGAAAACGACTCCACCCACGCCCGCGGCCTCTCCTCATCTGACAGCGGCTGCATGCTCGCTGCCGACAGCCGGCGAGATACTTCCTCCAGCCCTGCGTCTGTCTTTTCGGTGAGTTGGCTGCGGTATTCGTCCCAGAACAGCGCAGAGCCGAGATGGTATGCCTGTCGGAGACAGCCGTCCATGAGGGAGATGGTGTTGGGGAAGAGTTGGGTGCAGGTTTGTTCGGCGGGGATGTTTTGGAGGATTTGCGTGCCAAGGTGGATGATTCGCGGGGGGATTTGGGGGGTGTGAGGGGAGGGGAAGGGGCAGGGAGTGTTAGGGTGGTGGGTGTGGGTGTTGGACATGGATGTCGGGGTCTGGTCGATCTCGAAGCGCTCTCGGTGTTCTTCGAAGACGGATGCGAAGCTTGTCGGGCCGAGGTATTCGGCGGTGCTTTCTACGATGGGGGTGGTGGATTGTGCGCCCGGGCAGGTTTTGGGGTTGGGGACGGAGGGAGAGGGGGTGGGGGGTGCTGTTGTTGTGGTTGTGGTTGTGGTTGTGGTTGTGGTTGTTGCTGTGGTTGTCGCTATGGTCGTGGTGGGTGGTTTGGTAGTGGTGATGCTGCGGGAGCTGGATTTTGCGAGCGGGTTGGCGAGATATATGCATGTCATCGACAGGCGCTGACACCGCTGGCAGGTGGGTGTTTCGTGGTCGCAGGCCAGTTTGCGCCGGCGGCAGGGCTCGCAGGCCGGTTCGCGGCCGTTTTTGCGCCGCAGAGGGGGCATTTTGGGTTTGTGGTGCCACGGCGGAGTTGATTCGGGGGTTGTTGGATGGATGGTGTTGTGTAGAGGAGTGGTTGGTGGTGCTCGGCTTCGGCTTCGGCGTCGGAGTTGTGGGCGGCTGGTTACGGTCGCGGTCGGGGTCGGGGTTGGTTTGGATTTTAGGTGGGAGATAGGATGGGTGATTTGATGATGAGATCACTACTCAAGAGACAAATGATGTAGGGAGCAAAAAGAAAAGCAGAACAAAAGGAGGAATTGAATGATGTAGGGAGTTGTTTTGGGGAGGAAAAAAGAAAAAACAATGACCAGACTGGGGCTCGATCCCAGGACCTTATCGGTGTTAACGATACGTGATGAACCAACTACACTATCCGGCCGATTTGTTGAAAGATCACGAGGCTATTTGTTCTGTACGGGAAATGTATTATATTTTACAGTCACAGTTCAAAATTGACCCTCCATTCACTGCTGGTTTTGAGAATATTTCCATGTACAGATACTATTCAGGCTGTATGTTCTGTCTACATACTTGACAGGTCGCTAGCAATGGTGCGATGTGGTAAATGCGCCCGTGTCTTCTCGGCAGTTGAAATATATTCCCGCGCATCGGATAGTAAGTCAGTACCCATCTACTTAGCATCAACTCTGCCATATATCAAATTGAAGATACTTGATACTACTAGGTGTGTGAACTCTGCAATATCAATTGAGAATACAGCCGACCAGTATCACTACACTCCCGGTACCACAGTACTAGTATCCAACTGATCCGAGCCTAGCCAGCCAATTCATGTATCCCATTTGCAAATCACTATCACTAGTATCATCTACTACACCAAACCATAAAAGTCTAATACTTTTGACAGTCACTTCCCCCCCCCCCAGCCTCTCCCAAACAAAACACCATACCAATAGCAAATTATTCGTAACCTAGCAATCCATCCAAACATACCAAACCAAACATAAATCATCATCATCATCGTAATCATAAGCAACCCCAAATCAACCCCCCCGATCCAACTCCACCATAATAACAATCGACAATACAAACGTCGTCATAATAATCTGCCCGAGTCAGCATCCTACCAATACTTGCCAAAACAAACACAAAACAACCACAGAGAAATGAGAGAGAGAGAGAGAGAGAGAGAGAGAGAGAACTCACCAACCCAACCAACCCCCCAATCAAATTCAACTCCCACCCGCCAGCATACACCGTCCCCAACGCCACCACGGTCTGCTGCTTCCAGAAGCGATACGCGCCGAGCGAGGCAATCAGGATGGCGACGCCATGGCAGCCGACCGACAGCGGCACGCCGACCTCGCTGTACCCCAGCGCAGCGTCGGGGGAGGTCAGATGCTGCAGACGGAAGAGCTGGGCGACGAGCACGCCCTGCATGGCCACCTGGACGGAGGTGCGGATGTAGGCGAGGAAGGTTCTTTCCAGGGCTGTTACACGTTAGTATACATACAATCACAAGGTATATACAAAGTAGTTGTTAGATGCTCAATAATTAGTCAGACATAGTTAGCTAACTAACTAGTTAGTTAGTTGGTGGTGGTTGGTTTACGGGTGAAGATATGCACGCCATCCCCACGTGAAATCACGCCATCCCCAACCCCGACCATTGGCGAGCGCGTTTGCATGACAGCCCAGCCCTGCCCTAGACACCCACCCCAAGCTAATCAGAGAATAACGACCCATGTCTGCATATAAGAAGGAAAAGCAGCCCCTCACCGAAATGATCCCGATTACTCTTCTGCGGCACCGTCAACACCACATTCCGCGTCCACGCTCGCCGCACCCGGTCCCATGCCTTCGCGACCACCCCCTTGCGTGCCTCCGTCTGGCTCGTGGGCGCGCTGGTCACCGTCACGGCCCGCGAGATCGTGCGGTGCGTGCGCACCCGGTATTCCCCCGACGAGATCGAGTCCGTCGAGTAGCCCGCCGAGTCGTCGTCGTGCGTGGCGATCTGGTCGAGTTCTAGCGCGTCGAGGTTGCGGTCGTGCGGGTGCGTGTGGCTGGCGGGTGGGGGGGCGATTGCCGTTGAGGTTGCCAAGGGGTTGTGGTTGTGATGGTCGACCGTGTCCATTGTGGGTTGGTTGGTTGGTTGGTGGGATGGGGATAAAGGAATTGGATGGGTTGAGGGGTGGTCGGGTCGGGATGAGGTCCTGTGTGTGTGTGTGTCAGAGGCAGAGAGAGAGCTCACCGCTGCCGCTGGGGAATCCGGATCCGATCCTTGGTTTGTTGGGCGGCGATCCCGGCGGTTCGCGGTTGGCAGTTCCCCGCTTGGGAGGGTGGCAAATATGCTGGTGTGTCTTTGCAGGCTTGCCCGAATGAAGATCGTGGCTGGTGGTTTGCAGGGCTAGTTGCTACTGCTTATGCTTATCGCCCTCGTCGGACGCCACAATCTCCATTCTGCTTCAAACTACATACAAATCACGCTCGCTCAATTCAACCCAACTCAACTCAAACATCCCAACTCCATCCGATGGTCCTCTTCCCCGCCAACCCAAACCAGCAAGTTAAACAACACCAAATAATTAGTAGTAAGTCACCCCCACCCACTCCTCCTTGCGCTCCCCAAACACCGCCATCGCCGGCTTCGACGTCGTGTCGAACAGCGACGCCTTCAGGAACGCCTGTCCCGGGTTCTTCGGGGTTAGGGTGAAGACCGGACTACACGATTAGCAACCACCCCATTGATACAGCATTCAATTGAACATACCTTCCGCAGTTGGAGCAGAATTTCCGCTAGGAGGGGTGTGAGCAAAAATCGCCGATTTTACTGTGTTGAGGAAGGGGAGGAAGGGGAGGAAGGGGGAGGGGGGCTACCGTAACCACATTCCCCGACGTCGAGTTCAAATACTCATAGGACCTGAGGGCATTGTTGGGGTCGGTGAAGGTGATGTCGGATTGGCTGACGAGGTAGTTCAGGGAGAATGCTGCTGGCTGTCAGTTGGGGCTGGGTTGGGTTGGTGGGTTGGGATAGGGTTGACGTACAGCCGCCGCCGGCGCGCTTGCAGTTGATGCTGCGGGGTTGCCGTCGTCTTAGTAAACATGTACACCACGGCGTTCCAGGGTTCCAGAGTGGCATTGCTTACCAATGGCAGACTACAGTCCGTTCGGGCTGCTGGGGCAGGGTGATGGAGATGCTGGCGCAGTTGCAGTGGCCGGTGTATGACATTGGAGCGGGTGAGTGAGGGGTGGATTTGTCTGTTCCTGACTGTAGCATGCGGAGGATGATGCCATTTAAATAGGAATCAGGGGAGGGGCAAACAGGCGGAAAGTGGAGAGCCGTTCCACAGGTCAAGCGGTAGGTCCAAAAAGTGGCAGCGTCTCCACTCTGGATTATCAATCAGGGTCTGCACTGGCCGGGCCGTGTTGCGGAGGTTAATTGGGCCCGAGGGGATTCGTGTTGCGGTGAGGGTCGGGACTGGAGGTTAAGTCTTGGGAGGCTTTGTGTGGTGATACTGCATGCCGTAGGCGGTGCGATTGTTTCATGCTTGTAGAATGCGGGGTGGGTTACAGGTGAGGGGTTACCCTTGATAAGATGTTATGATTGAATCAGAGGTGGAAGTTAGATGGAACTTAATTGGAAAGCTTGTCAGTTTGGACCTGAAGTCTGACCGAAACTAAATCACTGATAATCAATACATATACACCACGATAAACCAAAAGAGAATAATACAAGAGGGTAATTACATGCTGGTAGAGCCATCATGCTTCACTTCTCTCCAAATCCAATTCCACGGAGCGGCAGAACTCTACTCGCGAGCGAAAATATGGGGTATATAGCTGGTGCGATAATTCTAATCCCATCCCTGGCTTGCGTAGAACATGCATTGTCCGATGCCTAATTTCCTGGGGGCCTTCTTCGTCCCGGAAGAACACCCGGGCCCTCGAATCCAGAGTCCACGAGCCATATCGATACCCTAACCATGATTTGGTTACCCGGGTCCCAGCTTCTCGCATTACTCGACGCCAGCTCTTTTCATCCAGTTCGGCAGCGCCCTGAGCTTCTAGTTCCTGTGATACGAACTCGTTCAGCTCGGCGTCCACATGGTCCTCCAGCATGGTCAGATAACAGACTCGAGATTGGTGTCCAAACTCCTCGTCCGCGATAATCCCCTCTCGCGCGTCTAGCACTCCCAAATGCCGCAGATAAGCCGGCCGATCTATACTAGAAACGTCCCATTGGGTCCGAGTCCCCCATTCCGAGAGGAGCAAGAGCTCGATGATATTAGACGGTCGCACATAGTCCAGAATAACCCGGATCACCTTCAGCCAGTTCTCTGCCCGTGGAGGGCATCGTCGATGTTGGTGATGTATGGAGAGTTTCCCCCACAGAGAGGAAGAAACGTGGACTGGACGATCGATTTTGGGAATCGACTGCGGTCAGGTGACTAGCGAGCCTGAGGCATGTTTTGGAAACAGCAGTGACCAGAAAGAGTGGAAAGGGTGTCCAAGTTCAAGATACTTTCCAGAGGAGATTAAGGGGTAGGTACTTGTGCCGGGATATATGGAGTACATGGAGTTCGACCAATGATCTTGATGCCGTATGTTATGACAGCAAACTACCGAGCTAACCAGGGCTAAGCAATAAGTACTACTCGAATAGTCACTAGTAGCAAAGTTCTGTGTCCGACTGCATAAACCGGCTGGATGATTATTTCGACCTCACTTGGAACCTTATAGACAGAGACCCCTACCAGCCGTCTTCCCAGGAGGATACAACACAACAGCTATCCAAATTTACTTCCCATCCATCATCCCATAATAAATAGAAAACAGTAAACACTCCAACCAATCAGCAAAGCAATACTAGTAAGTATATGCTCCCCCACCACCGCAAGATCCAACTTTCCCGAAGCTAACCGACAGCCTTCCCAATTTTTCACAAGCAAAAAAAGATCCCAGCAGCACGATAAAGCTAAGTGGACTCTTAAAACCACTCTCACCTCCTGGCGGATGAATCCCGCCGCAGGAATTCCCCCCCTGCAGTACCGTCATCCCGCATGACCGGGCGCTCCGACATCGGCCTCTCGGACAACGGATTTAGCCTCGTCTGGCGGACATATAAGCCGGCCATTCCATCAACATGCTTCTTATTTCAGCACAATCATCACTTTTTCTCTTTAATTTATCAAGTCATCCACATTAACTTCTCACCCACCCTACATCCCAAGAATCAAACACCATAAGTCCCCTAAATAGAAAAAAAAAAAAAAAAAAACCAAGCAACAATGACATCCCCCAACCCGCAACAAAAAGACCACTGGTCTGCTGAAGTATATCCCCATCCTATTCTATCCCACAAGCCCCTCCCTCACTTCATTCCCCCCATTCCCCCCTCCCCAACCCCAACCCCAACCCAAACCCAAACCCAAACTAAACAAAGAAAAAAACAGGCCTACTCAACATCCGCCTCCTTCGTCCCCAAACTCACCCAGACCCTGCTCCGCTACCTGGACCCCCAGCCCACCGACCGCGTACTGGACGTCGGCTGCGGCGACGGCAAATTCACCGAGCTATTTCTGCCCTCGATCGCATACGTCCTGGGGATTGATTCCTCGCCCGCGATGATCGACGCCGCGAACACAGATTATCGGTCTGCGAAGGCGGAGTTCAGGGTGCTGGATTGCTGTTATTTGGATCGCGAGGCAGAGGGGTTATGCGGTGGTGGGGTTGGGGAGGGGAAGTGGGATAAGGTGTAAGTTCTCTTTCCTTTCTCTTTCTTTTTTTACTGTTTTGGGGTGGGAATTGGGCGAGGGCTGGGCTAACAACAACAGCATCTCCAACGCAGCCCTGCACTGGATTCTGCGCCCGGAGTCCACCCGGCTCAAAACCCTAGCAGGCATTCACGCGTGCCTGAAGCCCGGCGGGGTGTTTGTGTTTGAGATGGGCGGCCACGGCAACGTCGCGGAGGTGCAGTCCGCGCTGATCTACGCGCTGGTGCAGAACGGGGTTTCTGTTGAGGAGGTGCGGCGGGTTAATCCGTGGTTTTTCCCGTCGGTGGAGTGGATGACGGCTGCGCTGGAGGGGGTGGGGTTCACGGTCGAGAGGATGGAGATTGAGGATCGGCCGACTAAGTTGACGGCGGATAAGAATGGGGGGTTGGCGGGTTGGGTGAGGTTGATGGGCGCGCGGTTTTTGGAGGTCCTCCCGGAGGAGAAGAGGGAGGGGGTCGTGCGGCAGGTTTGTGAGGTGTTGTTTACGGCGCTTACGAGGGTCGAGGATGGGAGTCAGTGGTTGGGGTATAGGCGGTTGAGGGGGCTGGCGAGGAGGGTTTAATATTATATTAAGATGGGTTGGGTCTGAGGGTTTTATTTATTATACAAGAGTGGTAGGAATGCTATGCTTTGCTAAGATATGCTAGCAATATACGGTATGTTAGTCCGTCAGTAGTATTGTTTTTCGGCCCGTCGTTGCATCAGAATCGCTAGCGGGATGTCTTCCTCGTCGTAGAACTCGATGTCCTCTTCTACCCCGAAGTCGCGCAGTCGTTCGCCTTCCGAGTTCTTCCAGCCTTCCTCGCCGTCTTGTTCTTCTTCGTCGCTGCTGTACTCCGGGGTGGACTCCCCGGAGCCGCTGGAGTCGGGCTGCTCGGTAATTCGATCGTGGAAGCGCTTGCGACGGCGGACTTTTTGGTCTGCGGCCGGGCTTTGGCTGAGCAGGCTGCCTTCGGTGTGGGTGAACGCGTCTGTGCTTGGGGCTTGGTAGTTTCTGGCGGCCACGGGGATGCGATCTGGGTCCGGGGGTGGCCAGGATACGTGCGGATCTACGGATGTTAGTCCGACGGAGTCCGATGTCGGAGTCCGGTGGGAGTACCAACCCTCGAATCCATTCACTTCGAATTCTAATCCCGTCCTGCGGTCCGGTGTTCTGGCCAGCGGGAAAAACCAGCCGAGAATCTGATTGGTGTTAGTGTGTGTGTGTGTGTGGATATTGTGTTTGGTGGGATACTAAACTAACATTCCAGCTGCCGCCCATCCCCGCCTTGATGTTGGAGAAGATGCCGATGTCGTACGGAAACTCTTGCTTCTTGATGCGCACGCGGACGCCCCCCGGGCCGGTCAGGTAGCCGCCAAAGTGACGAGCGCGACGGAGCAGCGTCTGGTGTCGTTCAATCTCCCATTCTTCGATGGCGGTCGTGTTGATGCCCAGCGACCAGATGGTCCGGACGAACAGCAGGAAGAGCATGAAGACGGTGAAGCTGTTCAGCAGCAGCAGGACCAGAAGAAAGCCCATCTGCAGCGCACTCGGGCCCAGGTACTGATGGTGTTAGCGACGTCAGCAGCCGGATCGACGGTCTTACGCTGGGGAGGTTGCGGGAGGACCAGATGATGGAGGCCCGCTCATACAGCAGCGTCTCCAGGTAGGACATGCCCGTGACGGTGTAAAACAGGAAGCGCATGAAGTGGGGGAGCGTGAAGTGCGAGACGCAGTTCGACGTCCACGGACAGTGGTGGTCCATTCGGGGGATGCATCTGACCGATTAGCAGCGATCGGCATGAGGGCTGCGCACTCACCTCTGGCAGTTGCGGCAGTGATGGGCCCGGGGGGGCTTGAAGGCCTCGCATTTACGGCACCATCGCTGGCGCCCGCTGGCGCGGTCGGCCTCCAGCTGCTTACTGTTGAGCGGCTTCCAGTCCTTGGGGATGCGGCCGGGGTCTACAGTGCAGGTGCGGTAGTAGCAGATCCAGATACACAGGGCGAAGATGTTGATGCGCCACAGCTCGGAGTTGCGGAGGGGGGCGGGCTCGAAGTGCAGGAAGAAGTACTGCGAGCCGTAGGCCAGGACGCTAATCAGGAGGCATACGGACGGGGTGGCCAGCTGCGAGATGCGGAAGGAAGAAGCGGCCATGCTGGATTCATTCCGAAGCCTGGAGCGAAGACGGAGTCGCAGGCTGAGGGCTGAGGGCTGAGGACTAAGGACTAAGGAGAGAGAGAGTGTGTGTGTGTGTGTGTTGATGCTGACGCTGACGCTGACGCTGACTGCTGACTGCTGACTGCTGACTGCTGACTGATGCTGCCCACCGGCCACGTCGGCCCGCGCTCACGTGGCCCGTGGCGCGTGGAAATACTCCGCATTCTCTCTCCGTCTTCCTCCGTCCTCCGTCCTCCGTCCTCCGTCCTCCGCTGCTCATCGTTGCTCCGAGCGATCCATGTCGCATGCTATATAATAATACTTCCCTCTAGCTTACCAGTCCATGCCTGGCCGGTCGGATCGCTAGTATGCCGATCGCGGCGCTCCCCCCGACGACCGTCCAGGCAATTGGCTCCGCGTCGGTGCTGTCCGATCCCTGCGCCGTCGTCAAGGAGCTGCTCGACAATGCCTTGGACGCATCGGCGACCGCCGTGTTCATCGAGATCTCCGCCAACACGGTGGATCTGATCCAGGTGAAAGACAACGGGCGCGGCATTCCCGCCACGGACCACCCGGCCGTCTGCAAACGCACCTTCACAAGCAAGATCCAGACCGTCGACGATCTCAGGTCCGTCGGCGGGAAATCGCTCGGCTTCAGGGGCGAAGCTTTGGCTAGCGCGGCCGAGATATCCGGTGGCTTGACGGTCGGGACCAGGGTGGAGGACGAGCCGGTCGGCGCGTCCGTCAGATATGACCGGAACGGGGAGCTTCTGAGGTAATTTGTCCGACGCTGGAGAAGCTCAGGCTGACTTTTTAGTACTCAGCATGCCTCGCACCCGGTGGGTACCAGTGTCCGTATTACAGACTTGTTCAAGCATATCCCGGTCCGGAGACAGACTGTGTTGAAGAATACGGCGAAGACGCTGGTCAAGATCAAGAAACTGGTGCAGGCGTATGCTGTTGCTCAGCCGTCGAAGCGACTGTCGCTCAGGGTCCTCAAAGCCAAGAACGAGAACAACAACTGGATGTACGCCCCGGTGAATGCCAAGATCTTGGAAGCGGCTTTGAAAATCGTAGGCGCCGATGTTGTCTCTAGCTGTCTCGTTAGGGAATGGCCGACTGGCGGCGAGTCGCAAACAAAAGGCGCGTTCCAGCTGGTAGCTGTTCTCCCAGACCCGCAATCCGGTAAGTAGCCGTCTTCTCTACAGGACAGGCTGACGAGCCAGATCTTTTCAAAACCAATGGCCTAGGTCAGTATATTAGCATCGACGGCAGGCCCTTATCGGCTGCCCGAGGAATCGCCCGAGATATTGCAAAGCTGTATAAATCTTATATACGTTCGGTGGCGTCTCGCCAGGAACCCTCTCCGAACATCACAGATCCGCTTCTCTGTTTACACGTCCGGTGTACGGAAGCTAGCTACGACGTTAATGTCGAACCCGCCAAAGATGACGTTCTCTTCGAAGACCCTCAAGAGCTTCTTTCTTTGGCGGAAGACCTCCTTTGCAGTGTATACGGTCCGACGGACCGGACTGAGAAGCCAAAGGCGAAAGAAAAGGAGCCGGTCTCATATAAGAACCCTTTCGATTTGCTCCTGGCTCGCAAAAGCCCGGATAGTCAACCTAAAAGCCATGCGACAAGCTTCGTGTCAGCCCGTTTTGCGCAGGCTGATGCTGACACGAATGCTGAAAATCGCATGTTTGCGACCGTAAATCCCCGGCCCAAGTCAATACCCACGCCAGTGTCGAATAGAGTCCCGCGGATCGGACTTGTCATGCGAAGCCCGGAGAACCGCAGAGACTGCTCGAGGTCCTTTCTTCCGAGTCCATCCGCGTCCGCCGACCCCCAAACGTCTCCTGGTTCTACCCGGCCTGGTTTGCCGACCCAGGGATCTCCCGACAGACAGAGGAGCCTGAAGCCGGCCTTGCGGGAACGGGATAAGGAGCGTTACGGGAGTGGCGCTCTTGACACCTGGTTTGCGAAAACGACCCTCGTTGGCCTGACCGAACCGGTGGAAGAGCGTCCGCTGAACGAACTGGCGCAGGAACGATTTGGTCCGAGTACCCAAGAGAGTGTAGTAACCACCTCTCCGGAAATTCATGCCACGGGTCCCGAACCGACTGTCGCAGCTCGAGATGCGGAACTCCACGAGAGACACGCGGGCCTTCCTGTCCTCGAGCGATGGTCCGCGAGGCTGCACCAGCTGTCCAAGTCCGGCCAGAAGGAGCTGGAGGCTGCACTCGATTTCGAGAAGCGAAAGAGAGAGGCCATCGCCAGTCGGCGGGAGCAGCTCAAGCCCAGCTCACCCCATCTCAGCCGGTATCTGGCCGCCCGGGCAGCCCTCCAGCCCGAGGCCAAACCGGTACTGAGCCCGCACGACCCACGGTCGTACCTCCTCATGCGCCAGCGGGCGCAGAACGAGACCCCGGGGAACCTGAAACGGATCAATACGAGCAAGTTGCCGTTCGAAAACATACCCGCGGGGTGCGAGCTGCATGACGTAGGTCTCACACAGCCGGCCACACTGAATATCGCGCAGACGGATCTATACGCGCAATGCGGGGGGCAGTTTGAAGGATTTACGGCGACGGATGACGCAGAGACGCTGGTCGATCTCTGGGGCCGTCGGCTGACCGGCCTGATGGAGGGGTCGGGAGATCTGCAGTTTGATTTTTCGCATCTAGGCCGGCGGTTGAGAGATTCAACTGATTCTAACTGATGTTTTATTTACTGCCATCACCGCTTTAGCTGCATTGCGCCATGAGCATTGCATTATTACTGCATCCTTATCATCTTTTTTATTTTTCTTCCTCGTTTCTCGTTCTTCATCGCATCTCGCACCCGCATCTTATACCCCAGATGGTCGAATCCAGCCCCGGCAGTCCCCACCCGACGTCATCATCATGGCATCGCATGTTACATAATTCTGACATCAACCCGTCCTATATAACCTACAACCTCCATCTACAAACCACACAACAGCTCAGTAGCTCTCCATCTACATCCCCCAAGGATAGAAGACACCCACAATGAACCTCTCCGGTACCCGTCCGTTCGCGGACGCGGACCCCTTCCAGCACCAACACACCTTCCAGCCCCCGCACGCCCACCTCCCCCACCTGCAGCACGCCAGCGACATCGGGCTCCTCCGCTCGACCATCCTGCCGTCCTTCACGCTGCACACGACCCTCGACATCGCCACGTTCATCGCCGCCAAGGCCACCAACCGCGCCGAGCTGAAGGACTGGTGCTGGCCGACCAGCCAGGTCCTCAACGCCTGGTGGAGCGCCATCGGCCACCAGGTCTACCAGCACAACATCTCCCCCCAGACCGCCTGGTCCGGCCTGACCTACACCGACAAGCTGCTGCTCTCGCTGGTGACCGCCTGGGGCACGCGTCTGTTCGCCCGTGTCGCGTCAAGGTCGATCACCCGCGGCAAGGACGATCCCCGCTACGAGCAGCTCAAGCAGCAGGACCCCAAGGGCTTCTGGTGGAATGCCCTGTGGAAGCAGTATCTCCCTGAAGCGGTGTTCTTGACGCTTGTGTCGTTGCCGTTCACCGTGCCCTTCAAGTTGACCGCCTCGAGCCTGGACTTGGACTCGGATGTCCAGGCCACGGTGCGCGCGCTGGGCGTGGCGCTCTTCGGCACCGGTTTTGCCTTGGAGGTGTTGGCCGACGAACAGCTGAAGTTGCATAAGGAGGATGGGCGTATGGATTTGTGTAGGACGGGTGTGTGGAGTATCGTGCGGCATCCGAAGTATGTTTTTATATCTCCCCTCTTCATTCAAATATCCCAACCCCTCCCTTCTCTTTCCTCCCTTCATCCCCCATAAAACCCCAATGCTAATGCCAATATGAAAAAAAAAAAAAGTTACCTCGGCGACACCCTAATCCACACCTCCTTCCTGCTCCTCAACGCTGCCAGCAACTTCAACCCGATCGTCCTGCTCGGCCCCCTGACCAACTACCTCTTTTTGAGGTTCGTTGGCGGCGACAGGCAGACCGAGGCGAGCCAGGAGGCGCGGTACGTCGTGGATGACCCGGCGCGGTACGCGCAGCTGCAGAGCTGGCGGGCGTCGAAGAACAGTTTCTGGCCGGGCGTGAAGGAGATTGTCAATCCGTGGGTGTGGGGGGTGGTTGGTGTTGGGGTCGCGGGGGTCGTTGTTGAGGAGGGGGTGAGGGGGTTGTTTTCTACTTAACCCCCTCCCCCCCCCTTCTTTCTTTAAAAAGGTAAAGGTAGGGTTTTCAACAAGACGGGATGAAAGAGACAAAATATGTATGTATATTTAATCGCATGTATCTGTATCTGTATCTGTATCTGTACTCCACAATTCCATCCCCCCTTCTACCCTTCCCCCCCAACCTCACGAACAGCCTAATACCCCCGTCCGCGTTTATACCCATTAACCAACCCCTCCCCCCGTCCCCACCTCTCCCTATTAACCCTCAATATATCCAACGACCGCCCCAAATACTCCCTCCCCGCACTACTCACATGCGGACTAATCGTCACATTCCTCGCCCCCCACAGCCTACTCTCCGCCGGCAACGGCTCCGGATCCGCCACATCCAGCGCCGCCCCGCCCAGCACCCCACTCTCCAGGGCCTCGATCAGCGCCTCCTGGTCGACGACCTTCCCGCGCGAGATGTTCGTCATGTACGGCTTCCTGCCGCCCTGGCCGAGGAGCGCGAATTCTTCGGCGCCCAGCAGCCGGGTCGTTTGCGGGGTGAGCGGCAGCGCGATGACTAGATGGTCCAGGCCTAGGGACAGGAAAGAGTGGATGGAGGCTTTGGTGGTCCCGTGGTGCCAGGTCGTCGGGATGGTGCCGTCGGGGTCGCCGGTGCCGGGCACGATGTAGCCTGTGTCGTGCCGGGAGAGGGGGGTCGGGCGGGGCGAGGCGGTGTATGCGTGGATAGTCATGCCGAGGGCGGAGGAGACGCGGCCGACTTTTTTTTTTTTGGTTGCTTTGTTAGTATGGGTGGTAGGGGTCTGGGGGTGGTGGTGGTGGTGGCGGTTGTTGTGTGTGCTGGGAAGGGGGAAGGGATCTCACTCTGCCGGCCAATACTCCCGTACCCTAAGATGCCCACGGTCTTGCCCACCTGGTCGTGCAGCGACTCCATGAATCCCTCTTCTTTCTCCCAGGCGTGGCGCTGCTGGTTGGCGTGCGTGTACAGGAAGCGGCGCGACGCGACCAGCCAGTTCATGATGGTCCATTCGGCGATGGGCGGGCCGTGGATGCCCGAGCTGGAGGTCAGCGGGATCGAGGTCGAGGTCACGATGGGGTGGGAGAGGAGGTGGTCGAGTCCGGCGGAGAAGACGTGGATGATCTTGATTCTGTTGCTGTTAGGGTGTTTCTTTGGGGAGAGATATGGGGATTGGGATTGATCGGGATTGCAGAGAGGGGTAATACTGGGTGGCATCTTCTGGGGCGGGCAGGTTGCTGAACGTCGCGAGGAGGGTGGCCTTGCGGGCGATTACTGCGGGAGTGAGACACATGCATACACATGCATAGATTGGAAGCATTCTGAGACCTACCACTCGGGATCGGAGCGAAGTTGGGCAACTGCACCAGCGACAGCTCGGCGTCGGGGAACTTGGCCTGGATGTCGTCCACCAGCCACTGTGCCAACGGCCGGGCGTAGGTGATCAGCAGGTGGTCCTGGACGGGGGGTGCTTCGCCCATGGTGAGGGATTGTGTGGGTGAGGGATTGTGTGGGTGAGGGTGAGGGTGAGGGTGAATCTAAAGATGAATACGAGGCTGAATCTGATTGAAGACAGATCAAGGAGGGCAATGGCGCCATTCGGCGATGCTGTTGCGACCAGAGCAGTGATTAATAAGCGCGGGGAGATTCCCGATCGTGGTTTAACCGATTGCTTATCTCGAGCCCAAGATTGCGATCATTTCAAAGATAACCCTGGCTCATCGACGGAGGACCTCGATCTGGTCCGATTCCGTGCCTTAATCTGTGCCGGAGGTGCCTGAATCGTGCCTGAATCATGCTCGCTACCCTAATTCTTAGGGATGGCATCTGACAGCTGCACCCCATGGTTCGCCTCGCCAAGCTCGCTCCAGCCCGCTCCGAGGCGTTCATGCACGCATTCCCGAGGCTTATGCTGCAGCTCTGCAGCTCGTGTCTGTCACCTCGCCATCACCCCCCCCCCCCGAACCATGCCTCCACTCAGCCAGCCATGAGCTGAACCCAACACAATCAATCCAATGGTCGGTCAGTTCGCTCCCCACCGAGGAGCGTGCACGCGCCACCTCGTCTCGTGCCGATGTCGATCGCGGTGGGTCGAGGGTCCAGCTCGGCTGTTTCTCCCTTGCAGAGTTGCAGGTTCTGCAGCCAAGCTTGGACCCCGCTATAAATAAGGGGTTGGACCCTCTCGAAAAAGGTCCATCCCAACAAAAATCCTCACCTCGAGCCTCGAGTCATGGCCGGTCGTCAAGGCCTCGCCCGCCGGCTGCTGGCCGCCGCCTTCGACCGCGAAGAGCAGGGTCTGCCTCCGGTTCCCCAGGCCTACACCCACCACGCCAACCCGCCCCAGGATGTGCCCTATCCTGGCCCTGGCCCTGGCCCGGAGCCTGCGCCGGCAGCCCCGATGTCGCTGTCTGCAGCGCCATTCCCTGCAGCACAACCACCACCAGCACAACAGCTACAACAACAACAAACGCAGTCCACGCCCCCCCGCCCCGCTCCAGCACCCAACCTCCCCATACCAACACCAACACAAATCCCAATACAAACCACGCAACCCTCCCTCGTCCCCCCCACCGACAAACTGCTCGTCTTCCGCGCCCTCACCGGCATCGAACCCCCCCCGCTGCTCACCCACCTACAACACATCCGCCGCATCGCGCCCAACATCGGCATCTACACGCGGGTCATCCGCGCCGAGCAGACCGCCGCCACGCGGTACCGGTTCTTCAGCGTCTTGATCAACGTGTGTCTGGGCATCCAGATCGTGGTGGCCGCGGCGCTGACGGCCCTGGGCGCTGCCAGCGGGCCGCACTCAGCGGTCACGGCCTTCGGCGCCATCAACACCATCATGGCCGGCGTGCTGACGTATTTGAAGGGCTCGGGGCTGCCGGATAGGTTGAAGCATTACCAGAATGAGTGGCGGAACATTCGTGAGTATGTGGAGCAGCGCGAAAGAGAGCTGTGTTTAGGCGGGTGTGAGTTGGATGTGTTTCAGGAGGTGCAGTTTATTGAGTATATGTATGAGGGGGTGAAGAGGGAGATTGAGGCGACGAAGAGTGGGGAGAGGAGGGCCGCGGGGAGGGAGGGGGGGAGGGGATTTGAGGAGGGGGGGGCAGGGGCAGGGGCAGAATCAGAATCAGGGGATGGGGCAGGGACAAAGTCAGGGACATGGGATGGGGTTGGAGCAGTAGATGTTAATGTTTAATGTAGTATATGGTCGTATCAGTTATTATTGATGTTCAGCTCCGCTCTCCGCCGGATATTCCTACAGACTAAATCCTGCCCCCCACATTCACAGTCACCGTCAAGTCACACAACCCTCCCCTTGCAGCTTAGCCTGGACCGAGTGGTCTGGCCGACTGTCTCCGCCCTATGAAGGTGAGTCTGCCTGACCCTCTGACGGACTCTGTCAGACTGTCAGACCAGTAACGCTGCTACCTAGTTTAGTCCCTGCTAAGATCCCCAGCTCGCTAACTAGCCAAGGCCAGCTAGCTGATGAGGCAGCTAAGTAAGGCCCCCCCCCCAACCCCAAGGCCCCCCATCCCATCCCATCGTCTCCATCGTCCACAGTCCATCGGATGTTCTGATTCCATCCCCGTAGAACCCGTCTAGCCGAGGAAATGGCTAGTCCCTGGAATCCCGATACCATCAAACCCAAAGCCGACGTTCTGATTGGTGTGATGTCGAATGCTTGTCCTTATCTGAATTGTTCTACGTGTCTTTAACCCCTCAAGCCCCTCTCCCTCCGCCTCTCAGCCTCGCGGCATACAAAACCGCAGCCCCGCGTCTATCCCAACTTACAACCTAAACATCTTACTTCTTCCTCAACCCAACTCACAACCTAATTATTTACCCCAACCCTCTCTACTTCTCCTTACCACTCAACCAAGAACACTCCTTCCCCCCCCCCCCAACCCCCCAAAATGCTCGCTGTTCAGCCCTGCAACCCAGAAGACGCCCCCACCCTGGCAACCATCCACCAAGAATGCTTCACCGCGCCGATCGAGCAGCGTCTATGGCCGCCCGTCCCCGAGATGCACGCCTGGTGGTCGACCGTCTTCGTGCAGAAGATGCGCTCGCCCAAGAGTCGGCTGATGAAGGTCGTTGATACCGAGAAGGGGGATGCGATTGTCGGGTTTTTGGACTGGAAGGTTCCTGCCACACCTGTTCCTAGTTCTGCTGGTGGGGATGGGGTTAATGGGGAGAAGAAAGAGGAAAAGGACGAGGAGGAGGAGGAATTCCCCCCCTTCCCGCCGTGCGTCGACGGCGCCATGTTCGGTGCACTGATGGACGATTTGCATGCCAAGGAGGCGGCGATTATGGCGTCGAGGCCGTTTTGGTGTATGTTCTTCTTTCTTTTCCCTTTCCCCCCCCCCCCCCCCCCCCCCCTTTTTTTTTTTTTGGCTTTTACACCTAAGTTGTCTTATATATTTATCTTGTATACCTTTCTTTCTTTCTTTCTTTCTTGTTCTTTCGTTCTTCTTTTTGGGGTTACTTGGAAAGATACGGATGGATATGTTAATCTGCTAATTGCTAATGATAATGAATGGGATAGACCTCAACATCCTCGCCACCAAGCCCTCCTACCGCCGACAGGGCGTCGCGTCGAAGCTGGTGGAGTGGGGCGTGCAGCAGGCGGATGCGGCGGGCGTGGAGATGTTCGTCGTGTCGTCGACGATGGCCAGGGGGGTGTATCTGAAGCATGGGTTTGAGATGGTGGTGGAGGGGGAGGGGTTAGATGGGTTTGTGCCGTGGTTTATGTTGCGGAAGATTACGAAGGGTTCTTCTTAGGGGAGTCTTAAGGGGGTATTCTTGGGGAGGATGTTCTGTCTCTGATATGCTGACGTTCAGCCTTATGTCCTGGATGCAGAATGGATGAAAGAGCATTCGGCAAGACAGAATATGAGGGGGTATACGACTAACGAGTGCTGGAGAGATGTCTTTCGGGTATAGTTATTATTATTCCATTATTGCATCGTGCTATTATCTCCACATTTATTTGCCATCGCAGTCGTTCCGCAATAGTCAGTCAGTCGTCAACCGTTCATCAGTCAGTCGTTTGTCCGTCATCAGTGTCACTCATCTGCTAGGGTATACCCCTCGATATCACCTCCGATATCACCCCCCACTACCGCAGCAATAACCAAATCAAGCCGCCGCCCTCCCCCCCGTCTCCAACAGCCCCCCCCACAAAGCCCCCAACACCACCCAAACGGCCCCACAAAACCACACCGCGGCGCCCCCCGCCGCCCCGACCTCAAACGTACTCACCACCTCCCCAACCAAGCCCATCACCCCCGCCACCAAGCCCATCCACCCAACCCCCAACCCCCTCACCGGCGCCGCAAACACCTCCACCGTATACACCGTCAGCACCGCCACCGTGCCCGCCTGCAAGCACGCCAACACGCACTCAAACCCCAGCAGCGCATCCCTCGACCTTGCCAGGGTCGCCAGGAACATAAACAATCCCGTCAGGACCGCAATGCCCGCCCCTGTATACTTCCGGCCCAGCGCGCGGATTTCGACAAGGAGGGCTACGACAATCGGCCCCGGGATCGCGCACAGCGACACATACAAGTACCGAGCGTACAAGTACCCCGTCGTCACGGACGTGGCGTCCACGATATCCACGCCCTTCGTCGCCAGATACTTCTTGATGTACGTCCTGTGCAGGATAAATGTAAGCCCGGTCATGGCCCAAAGGAGGGTTAGGATGGGCAGGCCAAGGGGGGAAGTGCAAGAGAGGAGGGATTTCGTGCGCGAGGTAGGTGGGCGCCGCGCGGTGGCGTCGAGGGTCGAGTCGATGCGCGCGAACGAGGACTCGTCGAGCCAGGTTTTGCGGCTGCTGTAGGTCGCCATGTCCTTGATGAGTTGCGTGGCTTCGGCGTCGCGGCGTCGCGAGAGGAGGTATTTGGGCGTTTCGCGGAGAGGGAATGTGAAGCGGCATAGGTAGAGGAAGAGTGTCATGCAGCCGAACGTCCACCAGACGTAGCGCCAGCCTTTGTTGGAGACGTAGTGGCACGAGGCGCTGCTGCTGGCGCTCGCGGCGCGCGATTGGTGGGATAGGGCTGCGCCGGTGCTGATTTCGTCGGGGCCGGTGCCGCAGGTGTATTCTGCGATGAAGGCCCTGCGGGGAGGGGTTAGATTGGGGGGTTTGAGAGGAGGGGAGGAATGAGGGGGGAGGGAAAGGGGGGAGAGGACTTACCATCCGACGGCAGAGGCGACCAGCTGGCCGAGCCCCCAGAAGGCGCCTTGCATGGCGACGAGGAATTGGTGCGAGGCGGGCACGGTTTCCAGCAGGATAATGGCGTCCAGGAATTGGTTGCCCGCGACGGCGAAGCCCACCACGAAGCCGACGACGCATAGGCCGGTGAAGGCCGGCATGCCCGCCCCGACGAGCCCGCCCATGCCCATCAGCACCAGCGTGCTGGTGAAGATCCACTTGCGGCCCAGGTAGTCGGACATCCAGGGCCAGGCGGCGGCGCCGGTGGTCAGCCCCACGTACAGGCTGATGAACAGGTACATCTCCTTGTTGTCGGTGTAGAAAAACTGGGCTTCGTTGGCGCTGGAGGGCGCGATGATGGTGAAGGACATCAGCCAGAACTGTGGGGGGGTTGGGTTAGTGGGTGGATGTTATGAGGATGTGGTGTATATAAGAGTTGGTGTAGATGAGGGTGTGATGTATATAAGGATGTGATGCACATACACTGTCAAGAAACCAGCCGACGCTGGTGATAATGAACAGCAGCCACTGGTACAGGCCCATGCCCATGTCGAGTAGGGCTTGGTTCAGCAGCGCCGCCTTGGCGGCGTACACGGCATCCGTGCCGGCCGCGTCAGTGGGCGTCTCGATGGGCGAGCCGTACACATTGGTGTGCTGTCTGTCGGAGGGCGACTCCTTGGGGTGCGGCGCCTTCTCAGGGTCGGCCACGAGGGTCGAGGCAAAGGCGCTCTGGGCCTCGATGTTGCGGCCGTGGGCCGCGGGCTGGATGTGGTCTTCGGCCATCTTGCTGTGACGAGCAGAATCTTCGCGCTTCAGGGCGAACCCCGCGTTACTTATTTATGTACTGCAGATTCTCCGCGGGCGAACTCACCCGCGGCCAGCTGCCAAGATCGGAATCAGTTATCTTAGGCGGTGCCTAATGCCGCGGAGAAGCTGGCCCGATGCGGTGCGGTCGTGCCCTGAAGCTATCCTGGGTGCCAGGACATGGCGATATCGGTATCAATCGGTTGCGAGGATCGGGCAGACATGACATGCTACACTCTACATAAGTTTCCCCGGGAATCGTCTCTTTTATCCTGGTGAAAGCGTTTTAATATTTGCGGCGAAGAGTCGGGAAGAAATTTCACCCGCCAGCTCGGACAAAGCCCCACCGTCGGGGATAACGTCTTGGGATGCATCTGTCAAATGCGGATGGGCGGGGAGCGGGCGTGCCATTGGCTGTCGGGTATTCAGTTCTTCACTGATGGGTCGAGATCAGGCCATCGTGACTCACCCGACGAGGAATTGGTAACTAGTGCCTGCAGTTCGTGCCTCGAGTTGAAGCCAGAGTCAAGACATGGTTCTGTCCCGCACCCTATCCTTATCCTGCCCTCGTCCCATGGCCCATTCCCTTGTGCCGTCAGACCACTGGTATCTTCAGGAGATAGACGGTATCCAGCCCACATTCAGCATCCAGAGATAATGCAGCGTCAATTAACCCGAGCCCCCCCCCCTGATTGGAGGATAGCCTGATGCCGTTGACAGACCACACAAGCATGCCAAGCACTGCAAGCAGAAACTGGCTTTCTCCGAGGAGAAAGGGCTAAGGCCGAACCCTCGCCCGAGCGCAGGACCCCGGCCTAAAATTTGCACGCCTATTCCTCCGGGGACTACTACTCCGTAAAAATGTGGGATCCACTTGGTGGATTCTATCAGCGGCACAAATTACAATATTGCAATTGACTCATTCTCTACCCTATCTAACCTTGGCACAACCCACAGGTGCCATAATCTCTAGGCTTTCAGATAGGGAATACCCGTAAGTTTGAAGGCGCGCTCGCTGAGCACAGGCTCCATCACCGGGACCTCCCGGTTGTGCAGATCGTCGACCCCGTCGCGCTTGGCCACATTCGAGCCGGAGTGCTTCGCATTCGGCCAGTGCGTGGTGCCCACCCGGCGGTCGAACGCGTCCTTCTTCCGCTGCAGGTCCTCCTGCGTCGCATCGGCCACGGGCATGAAGCAGGTGTAGATGGCAAACCGGGCCTGGCTGTTCTTCGGACTCACGTTGTAGTGCGGTGCGCGCGAGTCCCACAGAATCAGATCGCCCGGCTCGGCGCACACCTTCTCCCATTCGCAGCCGTGGTCCTCGAGCCATTTCATGCCGCGCTCCGTGAAGCCGAACCACTCGTTGGTCCAGGCGGGAATGCGCTCCTCGCCGGCCATCTCCCGGTGGAACTGCTCCGACAGCAGATGAGCACCTGTACAGAACCTTTAGCATGGAAAGTAATCTTTTGAAGAGGGTACTGACCCTTGCAAACGATGAGTCCGCCATCTTCGGGCCCATTGGGCAGAATGTTCACCAGACCCTGCATGCAGCGGAATCCGTGCTTCTCCGGGTCCTGGTCCTGATGCGGCCAGGGCTTGTTCGGGGCGATGTCCGTGCGGCTGTCGCGGATTAGCCCAGTTTATAAAATCATATGGTTGACTAACCTGGGAAATTGGAAGTTAACAGCATCGAAGGATACAATCAGATCCTCGTCGTCGTAGATCTTCTCGAATGCACCGATGACCCCCGGCTCGCTGCGCACACTCCACACGAAATCCTCATGTGCGAGACCATAGTGCAGGCACATTCCCTTCTCGTTGATGACTGGAAGCTTGTCTTTGTGCACGGTGGAAGGGTCATTGCGGTCGAATCCCAGCTTACTTCCGATTGTTAGTCTCCTGTCAACAGCCTGGGGCTCAGAACTTACAAGTTTTCCAGCCAAGAATACATCCGGTCGGCATACTGCAATGCTCGCTCCCGCGGAATCGCTCCCTTAACTACCGCATAGCCATTGCGTGTCAACTCGTCCCGGAAATCCCCAAAGTGTCGGTCGGTCCCGTCCATACGCATCCGACCGAACCCATGAAGGTTCAGGTTGGACTGGACAGTCTCAGTGATGGTTGTTGTAGTCGACATTGTGCAGATAACTGGATTTGATGGTAAGAGGATAATGTTCGAGGCAGTTGATGTTTATATGCCACAGTGGACAGTTCTGGGTCCCACACTTATGCCATGTCCACCATAATGATTTGATCGATCCCTTCGCTCCATGTGCGAAGATCTGGGGTCGGTTGAGGTCGGAAAGTGGGGGAGCGGAGGTGGGGATCCGGCGAGCGGAGGATGGGGGACAGCAGGTCTGTGCCGCGTAGAAAAGAAACGGGTAACGAATGAACTTGTCGTTCAATCAAGTTAATCTCTCAAACAGTATTCCGTACGACATGTCTCCATTCCGCATTGTTATTGTAGGAGGTGGGATCGCGGGCTTTGCTGCGGCAATTGCTCTGCGCGGCCCCAACAGACAGATCATCGTGCTCGAGCAATCTCGACTCAACAAGGAAATCGGAGCATTGATATCGCTCCAGCCCAATGCGTCGAGAATCTTTCAGTCCAGCTGGGGAGTAGACCTATCGCGCGCAAGGGCGATGGTGGATGAAGGCTTCCGAATCTACAACACGGACGGCTATCTAGTCAACACAGTACCACTTTTGTCCCGGACAGAATACGAAGCGGATCGGTTGGTTTTTCATCGGAGAGATCTGCATGATCTCCTGAGACATGAAGCACTGTCGAGCTCCCCAATCCGAGCCGGGGAGCCAGTGGAGGTGCGCACTGCCTCGCGGGTGGCGAGTTGCGACCCCGTTCAGGGGACAGTGACATTGGAGGGCGGCGAAACAGTGACCGGAGACTTAATTGTTGGAGCCGACGGAATGTGAGTTTAAGCATCTAGTCGTTGAGCTTTACCAACAAGAATGCAGACACAGTGTCCTTCGAAAGCACGTTCTCCAGGAGGAACCGCTCGCAAAGCCGACCGGGCACTCAGGTGAGTCAACCATAGCACAAATTCTGACTCCTAGCTAACGGCCCACAGCATATCGTCTTATGGTGCGTAGAAATGGTTTATGCCGGGTCCTTGCCGGGTCCTTGCTGATCACGACAGATTCCGACCGAGGTCCTGGAGAGCCACGAGCCTGAATTTTGCTCCAAGATCAACCCTCGCGAGCCATTTACCTCCATGATGGTCGCCCACGATTGCCGTCTGGTTATGGGCCCTGGAAGGCAGCGTGAAGTTTATGGTATTGTCGCTCTGGTGCCCGATGGTAAGAAATAAGGCCCCTGCATTCATTTCTTGTCTCTCATGGCGTCAGAACAACTCAACGAGGACCCTAACGCCAAGCAATCCTGGGTTTCCGAGGGCCATCTAGATAAGATGCTTGAGGCTTTTGCTGAATATCCTCCTTGGGTCACGAGCATCTTCAAGTAAGTACTGCATTCGTGATGGTATCATGCGACTAACGACTGTCCAGGCATTCGGCGGATCTTGGGCTGTGGCAATAGCGAGACCTGGTAATCTGTTCGCGTATTGTCCCTATTGAGCAGTTACTAACAGCCACAGGATCCACTCCGGACATGGCACCGCGGCCGGGTCATTCTGATCGGGGATGCAGCGCATGCTATGTTGCCCACCCAGGGTCAAGGTGCGAGCCAGGCAATCGAAGACGCAGAAGCGCTAGGAGCTTTCTTCGAGGGAGTAGACGATGCACCTCTAGAATTGATGGACAGCATTCTTGAGGTCAGCGCTCATTTGTTTAGTGAAAGCCGTTACTGATGACAGCAGGATATTTTCCAAGCGCGCCACTCGCGAGTCAGCCTGATTCAAGCGTATAGCCGACAGGCCGCCAAGCCCGCGACGGCCAAAGGGGACAAGACCGTCACCATGTAGGATGACCCGTCTAAATATATGCGCAATGCTAATAGTGGACGCAGGACACCAGAGGAATTCATGGACTTCAACTGCATGTATCGTGGTGCCAAGGCGTGGAAAGGGCGGATGATCTCGCTATCGGCGTGATGGCTTCGTACCGAGACTAGTTAGACAATCCAGCATAGCCGCAAAGTGGCCCACAATCGGCTCTGCTCCCGTAGATAAATAATCCGGATGCTACTTGCTGAGCATCTCCTGCCCCCCGCACTCCATGGCGTCCCCACAAAAAGCTGCGATCCACCCCTGTCCGCATTGCGACAAGGTGTACGAACGGCCTGATCATCTGATACGACATCTAGGCTCACGTAAGGCATTCCATGTCCCACTGCCAATTTAGTGGTGTTGAGACATGATAGATCGGAACCAGCGAGGTTACCAATGTCCAATCTGTCAACGTGGATTTAATCGCCGGTAAATAAACATCTCATGCACGCACTGCCGATCGGAACGGACTAATACGTCCCAGCGATGTTCTACAACGCCATCAGGCTGTACATGAAAAAGCGACAGCCGAGGGAAGAACTCCCCTTCGCCGCCCGAAAGAGCGAGCGCTGAAGGCCTGCGAGCCCTGTGCGACCGCAAAGTTGAGTTGCGACAACGACCGACCGTGTAAGGTAGAGAGTATCGGGATTCCGACCACCAGAAAAGACTGCTCACAACTTTGAAGCGATGTCAGAGAAACCAAGTTGAGTGCGTCGCGAGGACCGCAGGGGCTCCCCGAAAAATAAGGAATACGGCACAAAATTCATCGCAGGATTATGCGGTCGACTTGATGTCCCCATCCGATGTCTCGGCCTCGACTTCGACGCCCGCTTTTGGCCTCGCTGAGTTCAGAACACCAGTCTCGACATCATATAAATCTAGCGATCACGAAATGTATGACTCCTCTCTAGACACCCGAGACCCGGCTTTGATGTTCAATGGGCTGTTGCCTCCCGGCCAACAGCCGCACGATCGACCCTATTCACCATTGAATATCTACCCGGCCTTTTTTGAACAAATCATGTTGTCAGGACTGGACCCAGAACCTGCACCGCGGCATCCTCGCGTCTTTGACTTCATGCAGGACATTGATTTCGACTTCCCCCCGACAGAGAACGACATTTTCGGCATAGACTATCTCCCGGACTTGGACCAAATTCTGGACACTACCGGTGCGTTGCGCGCATTTGAATTTCCTCAACAACCGTCTCTAGACGACCAGGAGTCTGCAAGTCATCGCGCTGCCGCTTTTCAGCGTTCTCTCTGGTTTGTATTATGTTTTTTGACCTTAACTGTTTTTCTAACATGGCGTAGGCGATGGGTCCCGGAAAAGAACCAGCACGCATTCAGCGAAGAAGAAAGGATCCCTATGCGCGATAGTGACGGCATTCCACCCACCCAGCAAACCAGACTAGACGGTCTCAAAATCCCAGGCCAGCTCTCTATGCAGGCACGCGATGAGATCTTGCAATTGGTTGCCCGAACGGCTGGTTCCCGACTATCCATATCAGCCTTTCCGTCCCCGGAGTATCTCGGCACCCTCATCAAGATTGGCATCGGGAAGCGTGTCGAGACGGATGCATGGGTGCATCCATACACGTTGTTTGACCAAGGATATCAGCACATGCGCCCCGAGCTTCTCACGGCCCTGGTGGCCGCCGGATGTGTATGCTGCGGCATTCCCTCGATTAGCAAAACCGGCATAATTCTTCAGGAAATTGCGAGAGTCAGCTTGGCAGAGCTTGTGAGTCTTCCCCCGTGATTCGAGGCTTATCTGTAGACTAAACGACCCGCGGTGCAGGTCGAGAAGGACAACAGTGTCTTGAGAGACCTGCAATATCTGCAGGCTTCGATGTTGTGGTTGGACATCGGGATATTCTGCGGGTACACACGCAAAATGCAGATTGCCGAAAGCTACCTACAACCGCTCTGTACTGTGAGGACTCGCGTCGAAAAAAATGTAAGATTGTACTTCCACTGATGACATAGGCCCTCCGACGTGCTGCGGCATTCGATCGATCCACGTACACCACCATTACGCCTTTCTCACTTGGCGATGATGATCAATCTCTGCAACGCGCATGGTATAGCTGGGTTCGACAAGAGTCTTTGAAACGGTACGTCTTACCTCTTCGTCCCACACGGCAGGCTGATGATGGGATAGACTTGTGTATCATCTGTTTGGTCACGACGTCGAAGTGGCTACGGCCATGAACCGACCATTCATCATCTCCTCTGCCGGGCTGACATTGCCCTTCCCTGCCGCACGAGACCTGTGGCTTGCTCCATCGGCAATCGCTTGGCGAGATATCTGGACCAGATCTCACGTCGAGGGGACTTCTGAGTTGAATTTGCGGGACCTCCTCTCCGATCCGTCATTGATCAGCCACATTCCCCCCGATCTCGATTCTGGACTTTCTCGATCTGCACTGATCCAGGGACTTGTGGTTCAGGTGTGGGAGTTCCGCCAGCAGATGCTTCTGTCGAGCCACCGCGCTACCACCCGACTGTGGCTGCAAACTCGACAGGAAGACCTGTTTGTCTCCAAGAATATTGCCCTTGCTCTCTCCGTCCGCTAATATTTTCTTCAGATATACTACTCTCCGAGACGTACAGGCCGACTTGCCGAACTCACCGGCCGTCACCATCATGATGCACGAGTTCGTGATGATGTATCTTCACATCGACATTGACGCAATCCAGCGGTTTGTAGGAAGAATGGGCGAACTCGAGGCTCGCCGCGCCTACCCTGGCCTACGCGACTGGAGTCACACCAAGGAAGCCCGAGCAGCCATCTGGCATGCCGGGCAGGTGTTACGAGCGGCCCGAGCCGTGGCTCCCTATCAACTGCGTGGATTCGATTCTCTGTCAATTTACCATGCTGCCCTGGTGCTCTGGGTCTATGGACTTTTACAATGCGGAGATCAGCAGCAGCCGTATACTTCCACGCGTGAGGCAGGCAGACCTCCTATGGTAACCTTAGACGGAGGTCCCGAACCCTCGATCAAGGCATTCCTCACGCGGGGAATTGGGAGGCCTGGGCTGACCATATGTCGATCACCCGAGTCGGACCTCTTTTGCGAATTAAGCCAGCCACGGTCGGTAATGGCGGCGACGCGACAGGTCTTCGAAGGGAATTGTCCGCGTGGACTAGCGGATAACAACCTCCCGCCCATGATCCAGAATCTCTGTGCGTTGATTGAAGACTTGGGGAATCTACCATGACGTTGCTGAAGCCGGTGTAGTGACTAGTGAGTAGTGACAGTGGCGGCTCGGTAACGATTTCTGGTCGGAATGTGGGGGAGTATCCATTTTACCCCGCGGGGAAACGGGGGAACCGAAGCCCAGCCCGGCAGTTGGCGCATTGACACGATTCCCTCCCCACGAAAAGCAGAAAAAGGACACCATCGCCCGAGGGAATGGTCCTCTTCTCTTGTGGTCTTGTCGGACCCGCTGCTTGTCTATGCACCGACTAGCGTCATGACGTCCGTCGAGCAAAAAGCCAAGGTAGAGTTGTTGGAGGATGTTGAGACGGCCGAGGTGAAGCAGGGCGATGCACTGCTTGTCGATGCGGCGGGAGACATTCAGCGGTTGCCCCTTCCCAGTCAAGATCCGAATGACCCTCTGAATTTCACAGTTTGGGAGAAAACCGGGGTGATGGTCAGCTGTTGCTGGTTCTGTACGTCGATGTATGCCCTTGCCTCTCCTAGCTGCTAACACGTACACGTGGGAATTCAACAGCCATTATGTCGTTGTCCATTGTGGGTGGTCTTGGTGCCATCCTAACCACCTTCTTTGAGATCTACGGGGCTGAAGGAATCAGCAATAGCCAGGTGGTCTGGCTCAGCACATTTCCGTCTTTGTTCGTGGGGATAGGTATGTTACTGCTGCAACTGAAGGCTGATTTCGTGCTGATTGGGAGGTGAAAAGGCAACTATCTCGTTCTCCCACTGGGTCTGGTGTATGGTCGACGACCGGCCGCTCTTGTATCCATTGCGGTCCTATTTGCTGCCACCATTGGCTGTGCTGTCTCACAAAACTTTCACCAACACCTGGGTCTCCGCATTTTGCAAGGATTGGCCACGGGGGCCACTGAGTCGGTTCGTCCAATCCCCCTTTGGTGACAATCAATGACAATGCTTGCTAACGCCGATATATGACAGCTTCTCCCATTGATGCTCTCCGAGATCACATTCGTCCATCAACGCGGCCTCATATTCGGTGTATATTGGGCCACCCAGAACGTCGTTACCAGCTGCCTCAATCTCGCAACTTCGTACGAAACCGCTGCTCTCGGGTGGCGTTGGTTTTACTGGGTATATGTGATTGCAGTTGGGGCTGGACTGGTGATTGTTGTATTCGGGTGCTTCGAGACGCGTTATCAGCGTCGCGCGCAATTCCTCAACGGACAGGTCGTTGTCACGGATCAGTTTGGTGTCACACAAGTTCTGTCCGGTCCTCAGGCAGAGGAATATCGTCGGGAGCTGGAGGCAGACGATGGGTCTACTCCGGATGAGGCGCGCGAGAAGCACACTTACTGGCAGATGCTGCAACCGTGGGGGACCCCGGTGAAGAATACCTGGACGACGGTGCTGATGGCATGGTTTCATATGTTCGAGGCTTTCACATCACCCGGCATTTTGTACGCCACGTTGCTGGCATCGGCAGTCCTAGGGTCCAGCGTTGGGGTATCCTTGACCTACGACACGGTGCTGCAGAGCTATGGCTGGCCTGCCAGGAGCGTCGGCCTGATCAACCTAGGGGGTGTTTTCGGCGGATTTGGTGGAATGTTGTATGCGGGCGTGTTTGGAATTTGGTTCATCCTGCGTATGGCAAAGCGATCGGGTGGAGTCCACACCCCAGAACACCGTCTGGTACTGCTGATATTCCCGGGAATCCTCACGGTGGCCTCACTCCTGCTGTACGGCTTCACTGCCTCCGGTGGCTCCACTTGGGGTGGACCGTACATGGGGTGGACAATCTTGCAGGTCGCCTTTGTGTCGGTCTTGATCCAATCCACCTCCTTCGCAGCGGAGGCGTGGGAGAAGAACCCCGGACCGGCACTGGCTGCGGTGGTTGGGACGAAGAATATCGTCTCCTTTGGGGTCAGCTATGGACTGAGCCCCATGGTCGCCCGGTATAGCTATCCGACGGCGATGGGGATTCTTGCCGGGATCTGCGGGGCCATCTTTCTGCTAGGCATTCCGGTGTATTCCTTCAACCCTGCGGTGAGTACCCAGCTTTGGTTGAGATCGATCTAGGCTGACAGCAATAGTGGCGTCGCTATCGGCAACGGCGGGAATCGAAGAAAGCGATGCTCTAGGAAACGATTCATGAGGCCATCTTGCAGGTAGTAGCAGGTCAGCATGTGGAACGAAGATGAGGGAGTAAGCAGAACTGTATAACTATTTAGTGGGGTCGGCCACCCGGTCGGGCTGTGGCCAAGGTAGAATAGGTAGAATAGGTGTTGAATTGAAGAGTTTCAAAGAGGTTCATCCTTATCTGACACATAAATGCATTTAGATACTGATAAATCGTCCCTCAGTGCTCTGGAATAAACGAGGCGATGGAATGGATGATATATGAGATGGTTGTAGTGCGTGGTTCAATGGATTCGGATGTGGTTGTATTCGTGAAGTTCGCCGCGGCCCCACTTCCATTATGCCATGTGACACCACGTGATCTATAGTCATACTCAGGGAAGCGGCAGCTACCGCCTGAGGCCACACCTTTGACACCGAACAGGGCAGCAGTTCATCAGCCACCAACCACCAGCCAGACACCAAGCCCAGATCCCGCCAATATCACCAGGGATGATGCGGGGTCTAAGCTGTATAGAGAGCAACAGAAGCAGTCCGATCGGCCGAGCTTGCCCAAAGGGGCATCTCTCGATAGTTAGCAACTGGTGCAGCTGACTAATCCAGCCACGGATATGACCTCATCCCGGCGCGGGGTGTCAACACCGCATCCTCAATCCATCGCATATAACCCACCCCTCGTTCCGTCTAACACCTCCTAACCCAGTCCCCAACCATACCCGCAGACAGAACACACAACGCACTCACTCACTCACAACTCACGCACACACAATGACCAAAATCTTCCTGTCAGCACCCCTTCCCCTCCTTCAATGCCTCAATCCCGTTTACCCCACCAATCTCCATCAATTGGCTGGATGGTGTAGTTGGTTATCACGTATGCTTCACACGCATAAGGTCCTGGGATCGAGCCCCAGTCTAGTCATTTTTTTTCTCTTTCTTTTTCTTTTTGGAGTATCAACTAACCAGCGACTCACGCCCACAGCACTGGCGCGACCGGCTACATCGGCGGTGACGCCCTCTACGCCATCTCCGCTAAACACCCTGAATACGTCTTCTCTGCGCTGGTCCGCTCCCCCGAAAAGGCCCAGCAGGTGCAGGCCCAATACCCCTCCCTCCGTGTCGTGGTTGGCGATCTGGATGACTCTGCTCTGCTGGAGAAGGAGAGCGCTGAGGCGGATATCGTTTTGCGTATGTTTTCCCTGTCGGTATCAATTTAAACAACCCGCTAACGCTGACCGAATAAAGATACTGCGGATGCCTCCGACCACGAAGGCGCCGCGAAAGCCATCGCTAAGGGTCTGGCAAAGGGCCACTCTGCCGAGAAACCCGGGTACTGGCTGCACACCGGCGGGACGGGTATCCTGACGTTCCACGACACCGACAGGGGCGTGTTTGGCGAGCACAGCGACAAGGTCTACGATGATTGGGATCATGTGGATGAGCTGTTGAATCTCCCGGAGCATGCGTTCCATCGGAATGTCGATCGGGTGGTGCTGGAGGCGGGGAAGACGGATGCGGCTGTGCTGAAGACGGCGTTGGTTTGTCCGCCGACTATCTATGGTATGTCCTTTTTTTTTTTTGGAGTTGGGTGGTAGCAGTGTGGGTGTGGGTGTACTAATGCGACTACAGGACGAGGCCGCGGCCCTGTCTCCCAGCGCGGTAGACAAGCGTACGAGCTCGCCAAGGTGACGCTGCAACTCAAGAAAGGACCCATTATCGGACAGGGCAAGGCGATCTGGAATAACATCCACGTGCACGACCTGAGCGACCTGTATGTGCTGCTGGTAGAGGCGGCGGTGGCTGGGCGCGAAGACAAGGAGCTGTGGGGCGAGCGGGCGTACTATCTGACGGAGAACGGGGAGCATGTCTGGGGGGAGCTGGCCAAGGCGACGGCTACGACAGCGAAGGAGTTGGGGTTGATCCCCGAGGCTACGGCCGAGGAGATCAACCTTGAGGATGCGAAGAAGTATGCCGGGTATGAGTCGTTGAGCTGGGGGATGAACTCGCGGGGACGGGCCAGGAGGGGAACCAAGGTGCTTGGGTGGATCCCGAAGAAGCCGAGTCTTGAGGCGACATTGCCGGAGATCTTGGAGGATGAGGTCGCCAGGCAGAAGTAAGTTCACTGACCACTAACTCGGTGGTCGGATTGGGTATGGTATGTAGAATACATCCGACAATTGATCCTCGTGTGAGTGTATCATGTAAGGATCGCAATTGCGTGGCTTTGTAGTATCTAGCAGGGAGGAATTGGCGACTAGATGCTAGCTGGCGACTGATCAGTTGCAAATACAACCACGGTTAGACAGACACCAGGAACATAATGGACCATCAGGATTGTCCCAATTTCAGCTTTATCATGATATAAATACAGGATATAAATGTTAATCAGTGACTGATAATATTCACATCTAATCACAGGACTCTACTCTAACATAGACCTGTTTACGCACCTCGGGAACGTTATAGCTCGAAGTCCATCTACAAGACAACCCACACAGCTAAAGAACATGGTTATATGCTAGACATACCGCCCAAGGGTCCCAGATTCTGGCTTACAGTATCAGTATACCTGGTTTGAACAGAAGTAGGTACTAGACCCTTATTACAGGAACCATCGACTTCACACACAGGACTAACACTCCACCGGGTTGTCTATATTCACCACAACATCCATACATTCACAAGGTTATTTATTTGTTTTGCCGCTCACATCAGATATGTCACCCCCCACCCCCAACTTCTTCCCTTCCGCTTCTCTTCTTTCTATCATTCCCATCCGCATCTCACTTGAACCCCTCTAACCTTTGGATATTCATTACCTACCAAACAGTACAACATACCTGAGCCATAGAAAATGCAGTCTGACCCAGAAGATATTTTTGAGCGCATCACTGTTGTCTCAGGTAAGTCAAAAGGAAAAAGGGTTCATGTCTGAAAACACTAGCTAAGCTAGACAGATGGCAGGACAAGCGGCAAGAATGGCCCCAAGAACGTCCTCAGACAGAAGCACCCTCTCCTAAAGATGTTGTTAGACGAGGTCGAGGATGAGTCGAGCTTGGATGCTGATCAGCCTATAACCGCTGCCGAGCCCGAGACTCAAGACGAGGTCCAGAATCCTCAACTTTTGAAAGAATGAATGCAAGCAGTCTGCTTCTGTCTTGACAGCTGAGATCGGGAAACAAGAACTTGCCCGAGGATATGCTTGCCGTGCTGATTGAGGAATTGGGCCATGTTTATGAGGGCGTTCTGAAAGGAGTATCCTCTCAGTCTGGAGGTCTTGACACATTAATCTTGGTTGCGGCGAATCAAGTAGAGGCCAAGCTGCACAAGAAGCGCCGGGACCCTGAGGGTTGGGATGACGAATCGACTGACTCAGAAGAGGAGGATGGGGGATACTGCGCCCTAGGATTGTCCTTGAAGTTGTGATTGTTTCATGCGCCTGTCGTTGCTCCCTTAGCATGTGTTCCCGTCCCATTTCCTCCCTTTTCGGGCCATGCCCCTCTTGCACGTCTCACATCCTCGAAGGCCTCTGGCAACTTCTAGCTTTTTTGATTATCACTTTATCTTCTAAACAGAGAAAACCAGCTACATGTCAACTACAAAGTAAAACCTAAAGAATTAAGACCGCCACTCCAGCTCTCCCCCAGCACTATCTCCGAACCGCTCCCTCACGACCATCGGTGCAGCACTAGCCAGCCCCCTTATCCGCCTAGCGACCTTCGTGTAATCGAAATCGGCCCTACTCTTGAACTTCACCAGATCAGAATGGTTGGCATTGATAGACAACTGACAGGAGGCATCCTCATTCGGGCCGGCATGTATACCAGACAGGAGGGGCACCATGGGGATCGATGTGCCTGTTTTTGTCCACTCCATTGTTTTCTCATTCAACTTTAGCATGCAAGTAGACTGACATACACCATAGTTCATCACAAGTAAACACGTACCTCTAGTGTAGGTGTCCCCTTGGTCTCGTAGACAGACACTACCTGGGAGCCTGGGAGCTGGGAGTACCGGCAAAAGTCGTCGTGAAAGCTCCAAGGGAACGCGTGAATCTTGACCCAGGCTTCTTATCAGATCCTCGTTGGGTTGGCCTTTTACCATGGATATTAGGGCCTCGTTCCGAAGCCCTCTGTTGGGCACACCGAAGAAGAGAGTCGCGTAGCAGGAAATCAGTACGGTCCTGTCTTCCTGGTTACCCCGTGCTGCCTCGACCAACGCCTAAAAGAGAATCCGGGCCAAGCCCGAGTTAATGTGACCACCTCATACCCTTTTAATGACGAGACCTCCCAGGCTATGGCCGATCAAAATGAGTGGTCGATGCTGCAGATGTCAGTGTTGGACTCTTTGATGTTCGGTTCAGGACATACTGCGTGCTTCAACCTAGCATTCTTAAGCATCTCCAACAAATCCTTCCCCAGTTCGCGAATCGACACATTGGACTGGCTCTTCGATAACCTGGTATCGTACCCATAGGTGATAATCCGTGCATTGGGGATATCTTCCGGGAGAAAATCCCGCAGCCACATCGCAGGCTTTCCCCTGGCCCTCCATGAACCAAACCCATGGCCAGAAAGCCCAGTGACGGCGACAATGCTGTATAATCAGCCTCCGCTAGACTATGTTTTCGAGAGAGTGACCTACTCGACCTGTGCCTGTTCCCCCGGATCAGCCAGGGACGTGGGACCCACGAAATCTGCGTCCGCGATCAGGTGGACGGCCTTCTTGCCAATGCTCCGCTGGAGTATTTTCTCGAATGTGCCCCAGTCCGGGGCGATGCAAAAGGTGACTGTCGCACCATTGAAACGCGATGCCATCAAGGCAGATGGGGTTGAGGACCAATTGAGGATGTTGGGCCGGTCGGGATCATCGTCCACCAATCGCAGGTTGTCTGGCAACGAATCGAGAATCTCCTGAAACGTCGTTTCCGTAATCTTGGATGGGATACTTGACACTCGGAAGATCCAAAAGTCGACGGCTGTTTTGGGTGGGGGGTGTTCAAGCTGATCTGCCTCGCGCGGCGGGTCCACAGGCCGATGCCGATGGGCAGGGCAAGTGCCAGGCCGACAAGCAGCGTGGCGGTCTCGACTCGGCGTGTGCTCATTTTCTATATTATAAGATTCTGTCTTACAACGTCGGTCTATTCATTCGGACAGAGGGATTGTAAGGATGAGAGATAAGCATGCTACCCCGCCCGTGTTTGCGTCCAGGGTCTCATTAGTTAACCGCTCTACTCTGTACAGCGGCGCGTAGATGAGCAGCACTCGCGACCCTGACCTGTCGGCATGATGACAACCTCAAACCACGGGCTCAGAATGATGGCAAAATCCCAGGGGAGGCAGTCTCAAGCAGTTACGACGGAGATGAACAATCCATAAACAATCGTTCCCTTCGCGCTGAGCACCTCGTAGTGGAGCGAGCTACCCGGCGGCTGCATCCAGCCAAACACATCAGACGGGTTGGCGCCTCGTTGCAACTCTTCATGCAGCCTCATCCTCCAAAGCGCGTACGCGTCAGCTCTGATCAGCCAGTTCGGCAAAATCGGCCACCCCTCTGGGGACCACGGCCATGGGAACAAATAGTATGACACCCAGGACCACCCCCATCGCCTGTATAACTATCCAAATATCAACTTTCTAACACTCCTCGCAAAGGTTCTGCGCGACATAAACCATGGTATGTATCCAAGCCTGCACGAAAGCCGTCTTCTGACCTCCACAGGGCCTACTCAAACTCAAACCACCTTATACCAGAGAAAACCAACTCTGCGCCTCTCCGATTCATCTACCCGCCTATCTACCAGACCTAGACTTGAGACCAAGATCGCAGGTAACAGAGGACCTAGAGCATGATCTCCACACGCATCGCCTGGACCGGATGAGTTCACACCTCTGGCTGGCCGGCCTGCCCAAAGCAGCCCGTCCGCTGCACCGGCAAACTCGCCTGAATCGCCAGATCATCGTCACCGAGACTCCCACGGAACATCTGGTCTGGCACGAAACGCGAATCTTCGTCAAGCCTCTCCCGGAGTACCTCCTGTCGCATGATTTCTGGTCCACTCTGTCGGCCGATCGAACCCTACACGCCTCAGCCTGCGGACTCCTGCTCTCCTACTGCTGGCTCATCTGCACGAAAAGCGACCTCTCCATCGCCCATTCCGCGCAGCTCATCCCGGCGCACATCACCTGGGAGAGCTGGACATCGTTCGCGGCCGACTTCGTCGCGCACATCGACACGCAGTCCCTGCAGGATGTCTCGCCGCGATACCACTTCGGCGAGCTGCGCCTCTCCCGGCTCAAACCTGATCCACCGCCTGTTCCCGCCCCGATTCACCCTGTCGGGGATGATCACCGGGCCGTTCATGTCGCAGTCCACGTGGTCCCGGGCGTTCTTCGAGCGCAACTTCGCCTGGCTGCTCCCGGTGTTCGGATACTCGAGCATCATCCTGAGCGCGATGCAGGTCGGCCTGGGGGACCACGCGGCTCCAGACGAGCCCCCACTTCCAGATGGCGTCGATTGTGTTCACGACCGCCAGCATGGTGGCCATCGCCGCCAGCGTCGCCGCGATCGTGTTAGTCTGGGCGTTTCTCTTCTGCTACCATGTTTCATGGGCGTTGCAGAACATGAGGCGCGTTGCGCGGCGGCGGGGGCATGGGACAGTGTGAGGATCCTTGGTCATTTGGGTGGAGACTCGTAAACATCCTTGGCAGTTGGCACTACTCAGTAGTACTAGTTAGTAGTTACTACTACAGAGCAAGAGTAGTGTTAGATTGAGCAGTTCAGTGCGAGAACAAAGGTTTGCGACTACATCATCGCGGGGTTCATCCGCCGAATGTACTATAGTGGGGAGATAGCACACGGTATATAGTACCAGGGAAGCGGGGATCGGCAAGCCACTGAGCGGTGAGATTTAATCAGTGTTTGCAACCGCATCCCAGCTAGCCAAGGGCCGGCCAAGAGGCAGCCAGGGTCAGCTCACGCGATGGGTAGGCCAGAAAAAGGTGCTTGGGGGCGGGCGCAGATACCGCCATCGGCCAGGATGATGGCGTGCTCCGTGCTAAAATCCCCTCATCCCCATTCACGGCTCCGCTGGCGCCCCTCCCAACCCCAAGCCCGCCACAGCATGGCTGCAATCTCGGATCGGGCTTGACTGGGCGATGCGGTCAGATTCACGCTGGATTTCGTGATCAAGAGCCGTATACCACAGCAAGTACAGAGTAGATAGTTCGAAGACAGAGCGTTGACATGCTTCATGCTGCGATGGACCCTCCTCTTGCCCGCCTGCCCCATCCCGTTTCAGCCCTACAAGCTACCGTGTTCGGTTCTCCACCAGACATACGCAGGGTGGTCCGTTATGGAGCCGCCAGCTCGAAAAGGAGCGTGTCTAGCACATCGTCTAGGGCATGGTATGATTGAGTTTAACAGGACCTGAGGACAGCGTAATCCGGTCCGCGGAGAATAGACACGGTGGACCGGACCAGCCCCGTCCTTCGAGAATCGGCGTCGAACTGGCCACCACAGGAAGTCTCTGCGCCAGTGGACCCGGCAATTAGGTTATGCCAACCTGGTCGGCGCGGACCTGGACAGCAACAGAGTTTGGCTGACACGGGTAGTGGGGATGGTGGCATTATGGCCTGGATGGTGTTGCCAGCCAGCCAGTTCACTCGGCAAGTAGGAGCACAGTAACAGGCACGCCAGCCTGCTGGGAATACCGCAATCGGGGTGCGACCGGGGTGTTCATTTGCCCGTTCATGATGGCAGCAATGGCAGAGGATCCGGGGCAGCGGTGACTGGCGTGCCGCAGTGAATCATGCATCACTCGGTTTTAGCTCGATCGGTGCAGGGGAGGCCGTATTCGCACTTCGGAGCTAAAATCACGACATCGCAGGTGGGTAGGGATCTGACAATGCAGATACACCACACAACATAAGCTCGATGGCCCCCTCTCTTCCAGCTCCATCTTCACCCCTCTTGTGACTCTCTTTACAGATTTTCGACCAGGATGCCCGCCACAACCGGCCGCAACTTGGCGAAAGCCGTGGGGATCGACCTGTCGCACCGCGACGAGGCCAAGCAGCCCCGCGATGCGTATGTCGAGACCGACCCGACCGCGGGCGAGTGGCTGCGCGAGCTGGTGCCCTCGTGGCTGCAGGTCGGCCACTACATCTACAGCATTTTTCCGTTTCTGCACTGGATCATGAACTACAACCTGCAGTGGTTCATCGGAGACCTGATCGCCGGTGAGCATTCCGTCCACTCCTTCGAGAGTTCCCGCTGACGTCGCAGGTATCACGGTGGGCGCCGTCGTGATCCCCCAGGGTATGGCCTACGCCATCCTAGCCAAGCTGCCCGCCGAGTACGGGTTATACTCGTCGTTCATGGGGGTGTTGGTCTACTGGTTCTTCGCGACCTCCAAGGATATCACTATCGGAGTAAGGTTTTTTTTTTTTTTTTTTTTTTTTTGTCTCGGTCTATTTACACGCAGCTAACCCTAGTAGCCGGTAGCAGTGATGTCCACCCTCGTCGGCACGATCATCATCGACACCCAGAAGAAATACCCCGACCTGTCGGGCCCCGTGATTGCCGAAGCCCTGGCCATCATCTGCGGCGCGATCGTGGCCTTCCTCGGCTTCGCACGCCTGGGCTTCATCGTTGACTTCATCCCCCTGCCCGCCATCACGGCCTTCATGACCGGATCCGCCATCAACGTCGCTGCTGGACAGGTGAAGACGGTGCTGGGCGAGACGGCCAGCTTCTCGACCCGGGGGGCGACCTACATGGTGATCATCGACACGCTCAAATACCTGCCCACCTCGCAGATGGACGCCGCCATGGGGCTGACAGCCCTGGCGATGCTGTATGCCATCCGGTCGGCGTGCAACTGGGGGTCGCGCCGGATGCCGCATCGGGCCAAGCTGTTCTTCTTCCTGTCCACCCTGCGCACCGTGTTTGTCATCTTGTTCTACACCATGATCAGCGCCGCCGTCAACCTGCACCGCCGCGACGACCCGGCCTTCAAGCTGCTGGGCACCGTCCCGCGCGGCTTCAAGCACGCCGGCGTCCCCAAGGTCAGCCCCTACATCATCAAGGCCTTCGCCAGCGAACTCCCCGCCGCGGTCATCATCCTGGTCATCGAGCACATCGCCATCTCCAAGTCCTTCGGGCGCGTCAACAACTACACCATCAACCCGTCCCAGGAGTTCATCGCCATCGGCATCTCTAATCTGCTCGGTCCGTTCCTGGGCGGCTACCCTGCCACCGGCTCCTTCTCGCGGACCGCCATCAAAGCCAAGGCCGGCGTGCGCACCCCCCTGGCCGGTGTCATCACGGCTATTATTGTCCTGCTGGCTATCTACGCCCTGCCAGCCCTATTCTTCTACATCCCCTCCTCCTCCCTCTCCGCCGTCATCATCCACGCCGTCGGCGACCTCATCGCGCCTCCCAAGACCATCTACCAGTTCTGGCGCGTCTCGCCCCTCGACGCCTTCATCTGCGTGGCGGGCATCATCATCATCATCTTCACGACCATCGAGATCGGCATCTACTGCACGATCTGCCTGTCGCTGGCGGTGCTGCTGTTCCGCACCGCCAAAGCCCGCGGTCACTTCCTCGGCACGGCCCAGATCCACTCCGTCATCGGCGACCACCTGCTGGAAGCCGACTCCAAGACCGAAGTGCCCTTCCCCTCGCAGGTCCCCGACGCGCAGGTCAAGCAATCCTCGCTCCGCACCGTCTTCCTCCCGCTCGACCACACCGACGGCACCAACCCCAACGTCCCCGTCACCCAGCCCGCCCCGGGCGTGTTTATCTTCCGCCTATCCGAAGGCTTCAACTACCCCAACGCCAACCACTACACCGACGAGCTGGTTGCGCACATCTTCACATTCACCCGCCGCACCGATCCCGCACTCTACGCCCGCCCCGGCGACCGCCCCTGGAACGACCCGGGCCCGCGCAAGGGCCAGCCCGCCGCGGAGCTGGACTCGCTGGACCTGCCCATCCTGCGCGCCGTCATCCTGGACTTTTCGGCCGTCAACAACGTCGACGTCACCTCGGTGCAGAACCTGATCGACGTGCGCAACCAACTCGACCGCTACGCCGCGCCGCGCCGCGTGGAGTGGCACTTCGCACACATCAGCAGCCGCTGGACGAAACGCGCCCTGGCCGCCGCGGGCTTCGGCGTGCCGCCCACCGACGACCCGGCCGCGTCCAAGCTCGTCTTCAGCGGCGTCGACATCAGCGAGATTCCCGCCGCCCAGCGAACCGATATCGAGTCCCACGGGGGTAACAAGACCGAGAAGACCGCCAGCACGTGGAGCATACAGGAGGTCGATCGCGAGACGCAGTCCGCCGCGTCGCAGAAGCAGCGCGGACACAAGTCCGAGCTTGTGAACAGTGTGAGATGGCCTTTCTTCCACGTCGACCTGACGAGCGCCCTGGAATCGGCGACGGCGGAGTCGTGGGACGAGCCGGTCAAGCCGGGCTCGGCTGGAAATTAATGGCTTGCAGCGCAGGATAGAGAATTGTTAATATGGTTTATGATTGTTTCGTTGCATACCCCGTTTGTTAATTGATGTCTTTTTCTATCTGGATCAGTAACCAGTCATCCTTGCCACTGTAGCATCTTACTCATGGAAGTCTCCCTATTCCATGCCAGACATCCACCCCCCCCCCCCTCGGCCCCAATACCAATAGTCTAGTCTACATCAACCCCCCGAATCAAAGTCTTCATCCCCGCCCCCCTACCCGTAATCTCCCACGCCTCAACCGCCTGCTCAAACCCAACCACTCTCGTAATAAACCTCTTCAACGGCACCCTCCCCTCGCGCGCCAGCTGCACTCCCAGCTGAAAATCCCCCGGCCCATACCGAAAACACCCCTTCAGGGCAACCTCCTTCTGCACGACCCTCCCAATCGGGAAGTCCACGTTCCGCGGCCCCAGTCCGGTTTGCACAAACGTGCCCCCAGCCCGCACCACCTCCACGCCCATCTGGATGCACGCCGGCGCGCCTGTTGCTTCGATGACCACATCGAAGCCCGCATCATCATCATCATCATCATCATCACCATCCCCACCATCAATATGATCAAGCAAAGCCAGAATCTCCCGCGCGGTTTCCTGCACCCCCTTGGACGGATCAGATACATACCCCCGAAACACACCCCCAGCACCAGCACCAGCACCAGCACCAGCACCCTCCAGCGTCCGCATAACATCACCCACAAACCCAATCCTCCGCTCATTAACATCCGCCCCAACCACCACACTTGCCCCAAACACTCCGCCAGCCAGAATAGAAGCGAGTGCCCCCACCGTCCCCGCCCCAAATACACACACCCTGCCACTCCCCGGCCCTACCCCGCCCAGCCGAACAGACCGCACCGCAACCCCCAGCGGCTCCATCATCGCGCCTTCTTGCAGGCTCAACCCATTCTCCCCCTTCTCCCTACCCTCCCTGTTTCCCTCCCCCCCCTCTCCCTCTCCCTCTCCCTTATTCCCCCGATCCCCCTCCCCACCCCCATCTCCCCTCCCCGCAGGCGATAATCTATGACAAAAATCCTCCCCCAGCACAAAAAACCTGCTAAGTGTCCCCTCACACCGCCCCGGCACACCCGCAAACCTCAACCGGGGACACAGGTTATACCGTCCCGATTTACATGCCTGACAGCGGCGACACGGCGTGCAGGGCTCCAGCGCGACGGGGTCGCCCGGAGACAGGCTGGTCACGCCGGGCCCGATGGCGTGGACGGTGCCGGACGATTCGTGGCCCATGGTTATTCCGGTGAGGGGCGGGATGGGGTGGTTGATCCCGCCGTGGTGGTGGAAGTGGACCTTCTCTTTTATTAGCTTTTGTTTTGGGGGGGATAGGAATTAAAGGAATTAAAGGCGGGTAAGGGGTAGGGGGGGACGTACATCACTCCCACACACCCCCGTATACGCGATCCTCACAATCACGTCTGTGGGATTGGTGATCACGGGGAGGGGACGGTCCTCATAGCGCGCGTCGTGCGGGCCGTACAGGATGCAGGATGGGTTGGTCATTTCGCGGAGGGTGGTGAGGGGGGGCATTTTGTTTGATTCTTTGTTCTTGTTGGGGGTGTAGATTAGTGAGGGTGTGGGTATTGGAGGGGTCTGTCGGTGTGTCTAACTGTTTATAAAATAAAAATAAGTATGCAGCAATGTAATGGGCATAGGTAGATGGATATAAAAAGGCTGAGATAAGAGTCGACCCCGCGTATTTAAGCACAGCATGGCATGCGTGCGGGGTTGTGTCGGGTTGATGGGTTGGTGGGTTTCGCCGAAATAGACGCCGATGCCACGAGTGGCGATCTCCGCCAGCTGCAAACCTGCATCCTGCAGGGCCGCGCGTGGAGCTCGGGTCGGACCTTCGGATCTGGGTTATGGATTGTGTTATGGATTATGGCTTATGGTTAGTGTGGTAGGCAGGATTTAAAGCTATTGTGTTGTGGGGTTGTTTTTTTTTTTTTTTTGAGGAATTTAGGTGGGGGTTTGCGTGCTGATAGGGCTGATATGATGTGGATACGTTTGTTTTGATGTATGGACTCGGGGGACTTTGAGGTGAATGGCCATATTTTCTGGGCAGGGGGTTAATATAGCTGTGAAGGATTCCTTCAATTCCTGTGATGTAATGGTGGGTATTGAATATGATACTCCCCGGACCGAAGAAATTCTCTATTGAATTGATCTTAAGCTGGTCAATCTGTATTATTCAATTTATCACGACAGTCTACATAAACCCTTTTCTCATCCCATCAATTCTTCTTTCGGAAATAATTTATCTCATGATAATTGGGTCAGGGAATTCTCCTTTTAGCCTTCTAAACCCGTACGAGGGTTTCTATCTGCGGCTTGCCCGGTCAATATCCTGTCTGCCTAAAACTGCCCAAATCTTGCTAGTGGTCTCATGATTCATGGTAATAAGAAGCGGGATCAATTTAAAACATACAGGGCAATAATCGCTCAGGTGATCCTGTCGGGTACTGTTCCATGGGTCTTGGAGCATAACATACCAGACTAGTGGTTATTTCACGAGCATACATGGGTTGGTGATGAATTCCCTCGAGTGAAAGGATCGGCGGATGCCATTAAACATGCTCTTAAATGCGAAAATGGCGCTTGTAGCCAGCTGGGCTCATTCTCGAGACAGAAGTCATACAGCAACTAATGCTGGGCCTCTAGAAACTCAAGATTACGAGATCATCCATCATATGGAGGTTGTCCTGGCAGCCAAGAAGATAAGACATCCCTTTTATCTTCGTGCTTGGAAGCTGTCATGCAATGCTGTCAAGGTAACGCGCGACGGATGGATTGGCAAGTCTGCCTTGGGGACTATGGCCGGGGGCAAAGGGAATGGAGCACCGTTGAATAAATCGGGAGACGTTGGGTCAGATAATTTGGTACTGACAACAGACCTCAGGTTAATCCTGGGCACATTGGTTGAGCATCCAGGACATATCTCCCAAGCTGTGACCCATGGAAATGGGATCAAAGGTGGCGAGCATACATGAAACCCAGCAAGCTTTGATTACCAACCGCGACACGATGGTCGACGTTTTGAAGGAAAGATCCGAAGATCCACCAAAAGCGTGGCCTAAAGCTGTGGCCAATTGAGGGTGTATTTTGGATAGTGCAGTGCAACTGGCGACATGGAATGCCGTGCATGTTCCCAACGGTGGATGCAGTCCAAATACTGGCTACCATCAGAAATTGGGAAGACCGAGAAAGGGACATTGGTATAAGCCTACAGTGATCCATACTAGCTGACCGGTTTTCTACATCCGGTGAATTTCCCTGAAACCTCTTTTCTCCATCCCGAGTGGGGTTGGAGTACGACTGGCAATGAATTACCAGACCCGTCATTCATGACCGCTTATGACTCCCTTTGCTTCCAGTCCGACTCGGCCCAGGGTGGTACGCCCATCAAACTACCTCACAGCTAACCGTTCGCATGCTCAATGATAATTGAGCAATTTACAGAAGACAGACAGCGACATGGTCTTTACCAGGACTCAAACAATCCTTGCCGAAATACAACCTAGAGGAACCTCCCAGATTCTACATTTCAGTCTTCAGGCTACGTCCCGAAAAGGGTGTCCGTAACCGAAGAATATTTTGCCCTTGATACTCTTTGATTTTACCTTATCTCACCAAAAGGAGATGATACCGCATAGTTTCACAGTCACAACAGATACAATGGCTAGCTAGAATCACTTGGCCACAGATCCACGGATCTTATTTACTGCAAATCTACACCCCCTGCACCCGCTTGAATGAGACCCTGATTACGCCGTGACTTGTCCTAGCCAAGGTGTCCTCAACACAGAGAACCCCTAGTGAAGATCTCAAAGACGATCGTTGGCTGCAAAATACATTTGTCAATTTCATCAAGGCCTGGGGATGTATTCTCTGTCCCCCAATCCCTCCGACTATCAATATCTATTTTCCTTCCCAGTTTTGTCTGCATAATGGTTTATTTGCTTTCTAATCCGTCAAGCTCGTGTTTCCCCCGCCTCCGAGCAAAAGAAAAAGACGATATGGACATATCGAAATGATCATAATTCCCAGATTAAATGACTGGCACCAGCATCGAGATCGAAGAAATCATTAATAACGCCCAACGATTTCACTGATTTTATGTACCACATCGAGGCAAGAGGTCTGGGGCGGTTGTCTGGTCACAAGGACGGGTATAATGAATGACGAAATTCGTGATTCCCATCGGGATTGTCTACCTTTGATATTGAATCAGCGACAGGTATGGAATAGTTTGATTGGCAAAAGCAAAAGCGGTTGGATGAGTGATGCCAGTCCCAGGGCGTGGGGTTTCGGGGAACGCACATGGTCTTTTCCATGTATGTTTCCGTATCTTGATTCCCTTTTCTCGCGATGTTTCGCAGTCAGTTGACCTTTTTTTTTTTTTTTTTTTTTTCATTTTCACTTGCTAGGTGTACTTGGGTTGGTCAATCTGAGATTGAATTGTGGTAGCTCAAGTTTAGCATTGAAAACAAAACATAATCATGTCTCTCGAATCCTGCTTCATCGTTGACAGTTTCCCATACAAGTCGTAATGATATCCACGGTTGCTTTGTATGGGATATCCAGAGTAAACAAATACTCAACTGGGAGCGTACATTCTTCCCCGGTCTTTACCCCAGACTCAGCATAAGATACACTGACTTTCCGACTAATCCCAGCGACTCAACCAAAACCCCCCCCCCTCACTCCTCCACAACCCTAACAACCCTCACCTTCAGAGTCCAAACCCCCTTCTCCGGGCGCTGCACGATCATCTCCCGAGCGAAGCCCATATTCTCGGGCGGCGTGTCGTAGAGCTCCAGATCGAAGCGGCGGACCAGCGCTGCGATGGTCAGGTACAGTTCTGCGCAAGCGAGACTTTACCATACTTAGCGGATATTTCCTAGTATTCTGCAGAAGGGAAAAAAAAAAAAAAAAGAAAGAAAGTCTAACTTCATCCCGACACAAACACGACTGCCACGAGTAAAAGTGACCAGGTACTTTGTCAGATTCTCCCCCTTTTCAGCGGCCAGCACCCAGCGATCGGGATTGAAGGTCTCCGGGTCGGGGAAGATTTCCTTGTTTCGGTGGACGAAGTGGCTGATTGTGCTGACGGGGGTCTAATAGAGTCAGCACTCGGGGTTGATGCTTATTGGGAAGTACTCACGTTGGGTGGGATCACGTAGTCTTTGTATTTCAGGGCCTCGAAGGGCGCGACCCGGGCTGAGCGGAGGGCGGGGGCGCCGAGTCGGAGGGCTTCGTTGATGACGCCGGTCTATTGCAGAGTGCAGTTAGCTTCAATATTTCTCTCGCGACCGTTATTACCTCGGCTTGGGTGTGGTGACATACCAGGTACGGAAGCTGCTCGAGTCGCGACGAGTCCAGAAAACTAGTCGGCGTTGGCATTGCCCCACGGAGTTCATTCTGAAGCTTGACGTAAATCGACCTGTTACGGATAATGTGATAGGCTGCAAAGGTCAAGGTAGCGCCCGCAGTCTCCGTGCCCCCAACGAGGACAATGAAGCTCTCATCTCGAAGGCGAGCCAGTGATCTCTCCTCGGGGGGGATGTCGGGATGGATAAGTGCCTGGTAGATCGTTCCCGCGCTCGAGAGATACCCCTTCTCGGCCAGTGTCTGTTTGGATTGCTCTTCGATCTGGTCCTGCCTGTCGTAGACGGCAGCGAGCTTGGGTTGAACAACCCGCATCAAGCGAGCTGGCAAGGATCTGAGCAGTATGGGGATGATGGGGAAGAATTCAAATACGTGAGAGGAGTTGGTGATCTCTGCGATGGCGTCCCAGATGATGTTCCCGCTCAGGTCCGGGGATGACATGTATTGGCTGTCCTGGCCGTAGAGGTAGTGGGTGATGATGTCCCCAGTTAGTGCTGCAAAGGCGGAGCTCATTGGGACTATGGTGTTGTTTGCATGGGCCCGCTCGATGAATTTGACGAGTAGTGAGACCTTCGCTTGGATGCCTTGATTGAGTTCGAGGACGGCTTTCTTTGAAAAGAAGTGGCTCATTTGGCTGCGGCGGGCACGGTGCAGGTCATGGTCCATTGTGGCTGGGGTGGAAAGAGGCGATGTATTGAACGCGACGAGATGTCTGTCCTTGTTACGCTTTCTTTTTCCAGAGGCGTAGATTTCGTCGTAGAAGGACGGGTCCGTGATGTGGACCTCGCGAGGGTTGATTCGGACGGTGGGACCTGGCAAGTCAGCAAGGGGTGATGGTATGAGTATTGGGAGTACGTGCCATATTGCTTATGCATCTTTTCAATCTCCCAGAGAAACTTTCCACCGCGGATCACACTGTGGTAGAAGTGAGGCAGGTAGCTGATGGCTGCCAGCTTGGGTCCGGGGATGTGGCTGAGGGGGTGGAAGTACAGGCGATAAATGCTCTGCAGGAAAATATAGGCAAATACCGCGCTGAGGAGGAAAAGCCACATCGTGAGCAGGTGAGATACTGTCTCGTAGCAAATATGATTAGGTCTGCGTGCCTTGGACGAAAGATGGCAATCAGTCTTTGGACCAGTTGCGTCCTAAGTAGTAATCTCGTTAGTAAAGTTAATCGTCTATCTAGATTGAAAGGATAAATAAGCAATGCCCACATACAATTTAGTAAACTAGGGTATCCTAAAGATGAGGAGGCCTTCTGACACCAGCCTATAGAGTAGTGTGGACAAATAGCGGATCGAGGCTGCAGCTCTAGTTTTAAACCCACCCCTACTGGCAGGCCAGCCAAGTTAATATAACTCGCCCAGCGAATCGTCCACTTTCACAATATGTCCATTCCAGATAAATCGCCTTCGTGGCTGCCATGGTTGCCGTGATTGCCATGACTGTTCGTTTTAGTGAACTTTGTACCCACGGTTGGATAAGACAAAACCCGTTCCCTTGTGCCTGCGGGTGGCATGCACATAGCCGATGAATGATGGGCCGTCATTGCCTTTAAAAAGGCCATGTCGCACAGACCCATTGACAGTCATACCTCTCTTTCCATTTTGCTCATGAGAAATCACAATGGCCAGCCCCATCGACAGCCATGTGGCAGTCCTGAATTCCCTCAAGGGACAGACATTACTTCTCCCCGACCTTGCTGCCCTGGTTTATCCGGATTGGGCGGTCCACAGATATGCAAACGATCTCGAGCTTCGCACTGAGATAGAAAGCGAGTTCCTTGAACGGTACGAAGTCATCCCAACTGAGATTCAGTTGTGCTCTCTTGGCTGAATATATCCCCAGATATATCGCGAGTGCGAAGACACGACAGCAGCTCAAGAAGAGCAATGCTGCAATGCTATCCGGCTATTTCTGGTCTGGTAGCTCCATGGAGAGACTTCGACCATTGGCTCAATTCATGTACTGGGTGAGCGATCTTGCCATCTCTGAGCCAAGAAGTAGTTGCTGACTTTGTCGCGTTAGTTCTTCTGTTGGGATGACGGTACCATGCCTCCCCTCATCCTGTACCGCATTGACTGATAAAAGAAGAAATCGACTGTGGTGATCTGAGGAATGATCGGCAAGGCACACAGATCTATGGTCAAGACTCCAAGGTCTTTCTGCAGTGGTGTCTGGACCCCAGCAACTACCATCCAGCTCGCGCACCCTGTCCTACTATCCAGGCGAAGCATAACTGCGATTGCTTCCAAGAGATAGGAGAGGCCATGCAGACTGGACACAGCAGAGGTCAGTAAATATTATATATGTTTTGTTTTGAGCGAGGTAATTGACAGCAGAATTTAGATGCATTATACCGGTTTATGGGTTCTTTGAAAGAATACGTTGACTCGGTCTGCTCAGCACAGGAGATTCGCACCCACACTGTTCCCGACTTGGATGAGTATTTTCGAAACAGGATCTACTCTATTGGTGCCTTTCCATGTATTATGGCAATGGAGTAAGTTCTCTTAATCCGGGGACAGTCGCACATATTCAGTCATTTTTCACTAACGGATCAGATTTGCTTACGACGTGAGTATCCCATCCTGGGTATACGAACATGAGGCATCGAGGAGTATGTTCCGAGAAACCGCCGTCTCTTGCATCATGTAAGTGGAGAATCCTCTCTCGGGATTATCAGAGTAAAAACCCACTGCTTCTGTTTGATAGAGTCAACGACATTCTATCGCTGAAGAAAGGGGTCGTAAGTTCCCCAAAAATGTCGCAAGAAACCCAACCCTAACATCCATCGCCATTAGGCCGCCAATCAATTCGACAGCGCAATACCCCTGAAGGTGGCTTCTTCGCAAGGACCATAACGCCCAAGCTGCACTGGAAGAAGTCATCAGAGACCTCCAGAAGTCCAGAGAGATCTTCAGCGCAGGAGAATATTCGTTACTGGATAGCGACGAGTTCAAATGCCTCAGCAGACATTCGCAAAGCAATATCAAGTTCTTATCCAGGGTTGCAAGAATATGATGTTGGGGAATATTAAGTGGTCGTAGGTCTCTTAACAGCTCTCCTTTGTCCATGGTGTTTGCTCTGTTAGCTAACAAAGTTCCATATTGAGCAGGCTTTCCAATGCCCGTTACATCCCGAACGAACGATTTGAAGGTTCGGTGGTCCGGGTTCAACTGTAGGCGGGGCATTTATCTAGTTGTCTGTCTTGGCGTTGCTATGTTGGCGTTGTTGTCGTTATTGAGTCTTGTTTGTTGGATTTCGCTGGAGCACTGCATGTTTTTTGAGTGGGTTTGTTTTCATAATCTCATCCCGAATCGTTGTATCTGAACGTAGCAAGCATATTGTCGAGGAGGAATGTAACCTCCACCTGAGCCAGGTTTCTCAGCCCTGCACTCCAAGTCCATCCCGTTTAAGTCTACTCGAAGTGTTTCCCTCCGAGGTAGCACAGCCCAACCCCTCTTCTGAACCACCCCCGTAAGACAAGTCTGGGGATTGGCTCACCAAGAAACCCCGCTTGGCTCTCAACACACCGGGATTGGTCGAATGCCGATAGTCATTGGGGGCCTGGCAGCTTACTATCCTGTTGGTACCACCGCCCTAGGAGAATTAAAGACCTGGTGGGGTGCGGGGACGACTTCGGCTTTTCTGCCCAAGTATCCGCACGTGCATCCGCATCTCTAGATTCAATTTGTCCCAATACGAGATGCACGTCTTGTGTGCGTGACTTGGCACCTTTTCTAGGCAATCGGATAATTCAACCACAACGATCAGGCCCCTCGGTGTAGAATGTTTGAGATCGAGTCTGTGCGCGGGATGGCTGCGTCCAAGATAGCCAAGATATGGTGTTGCTCCCGCATCCGCATTCGCATGCGCGCTCACAGCCCTCGCTGAGCTTCCTCAAAGTGCTCATGACAGGTACGATTCATGCTAGTGGTCCTGGGCATCGGAAGACACGGCACAGTTATCTACAGTTCCGCAAATGCCGAACCCTGCAAACACCGGAGCTCGTGTATGGCATCCAACCAGAGTACTGGGTTTTGCAGGGGGCGCCGCGCCTAGCAAACACATCTACCTGCGCTAATGCGATAGGATGCCTGATAGTAGGCTGCGCTTTAAGTGTGACAGTACAGCGTTAAATAGGATGGAAGGTCACATAAATGAGGGGAACCTCTGTTAGATGACCACCCTCACGCCTGTCCAGAGCCCCTCGTTCTCAATTCCAGCGTCACATCTCCAACAACCCTACAATGGCGCAAGAGCAAGGACATCGCCCACCGCAAACGGGCCTCCTTTCGTTCCTCCCAGCAAGATGGGTCCCCTTCGCTGAACTGATGCGTCTCGACCGGCCAGCCGGGTGGTTTGCATTCTACTGGCCGTACGCCCTGGGTCTTGCCTTCTCGGCCACCTTATCCGAGCGAATACTCACCCCGATCGAGCTGCTAAAACTCGCTGGATATCTAGCCGCATGGATGGTTGTCCTCCGGGGCGCAACCTGCGCAATCAACGATATCTTCGACCAAGAATACGACCGCAAAGTAGCCCGAACTCGTTCCCGACCCCTCGCGCGCGGTGCCGTTTCCACGGCCGAAGCAACCGCGTTCACTGTTCTTCTGTACCTGGTGGAAGTAGTCATGCTTCTGCCGTTGCCGTCTCCGGTCATGATGTATGCGGTTCTCACGAATACCATTCTCAGTGTGTACCCGTTGGGGAAACGCGTCACCGACTTCCCTCAGGTCATCCTGGGGTTTGGCTTTGCGGTGGCGGTCCCGTTGGCTGTTGCTGTTGTGGAGGTGGATCCTCTTGCTGGTGAGAATAGGACTGCGGTGTTGAGTCTTTGTGGAGTTTGCGTGCTCTGGACGATTGTCTTTGATACGGTGTATGCGTTCCAGGATATCACAGATGATGTCAAGGTCGGGGTCCGGTCGTTGGCGATTTACCTGGGGAGGAATGCGAAACTCGTGTTTTCGGTGTTGGCGACGTGTCAGACCGCATTGTTGGTGGCGCTGGGGTGTCAGTATGCTTTTTCGTTGGTTTATTTTGCATTGTCTTGTGCGGGGACCGGGCTGACGCTGATCTGTATGCTGGTCTGGGTGGATCTGGAGGTCCCGAGTAGCTGTGCGTGGTGGTTTGGCCCGGGGGCCGTCCTGGTCGAGGCGTTTATGATTTCGGGGTTTGTTGTGGAATATGCTCGACGGTATTGTCTGGTGGGATTATGATTGTAAGGGAGATGTGGTTGGGTTGTTCGTTGGATGCATGGTCTCTGTTGCTGTGAGTTTAGTCGGTTCCAACATGTTCAACGCGTTGTTAAATCCGCAACTTCACACACATAACGACATTGAACTCACTCGATGGACTTGGAGGATAGACGCGCCAAGAAGGATGAGGTGCAGATGTGGAGATGTATACATTCCAGACCCCATATACTTATTTATCACGTGACGGTGTGATGGGAGGGCTTCCTTCGGACCTAGATGAGTTCTCATGGGTTGTCTTAGCAGCGCATATTAAGTTTTTTTATTTCAAGCAAAATATCGTTGTAGATATGGGTATTATGCTAGATATGGTTGACTGTAGACTAGGATGGAAACATATGATGAAAAGTGATCATGTTGTTGGTGGTGTATGTTTGGAATATACTTGGTGATCTCGGATATATACATCCGCATCGAAGGAAGATAGACATATCTGAGGAAAACATTGTTGTCTTGTCACTACCAGCTGCAAGTTTTATTTCGAGTTTATCCATAACTATATGTGGAATATTTAGGATGAATTATTCTCTGCGTTCGTTGAAATGCCTAGTAAATATTGACCAATTTATTAGTACCCATGTTCCCAAGCCCTATTGCATTCAGGATTACTATCATCAATATGAAGACGGTTTCAGATGTCTATTTACCCGGAGGTACTTAATTGATATATTGTCTGGTTCGCTCACAATGAAAACTACATAATTTTCATCTCCATCGCTGTGACCGCAGAGCTCAAGATGAATAGAAACCATCTGCCAGTGATGCTTTTCGCTAATATCGGGATTGTATCACCGACCGTGCACGAAAGTAGAAGGATATACAACGATCTGTTTGGAATGTCGATCAGAATTAGGGTTGTTACCTAAGACCGCTGGCATCTCACCCTGATGACATCTTCCCTCCCATTACATGAGTCAAAGCTTCATGCCTAGAAATTGAGTCTCAAGGCATCAGAGTAAACGCTGGTGTCGAGTCCTGTGCTTTTTGAGGATCTTGTGATTAGGTATGCGGTATCAAAAAGACCATTGGCTCCCAATGGATATCCCTTGGATCCGCCGACTATTTTCCCGGAGTATGCACCCCCAGCGTCATGGAGGCCCTAATCCAACCTCTGGCATGCGGCTTACCACATCCTGTCCAATCGCCATTCAGATAACAAAATAAAATCGTAGATCTAGTGGGGATTGTAACCTTGCAATTATTTTGTTCTATTTTTATGTTGGCGAGGAGAGTCCACCGGACCGGTCGGTGTACCTCAGCCCCTGGCCGCCGGAGGAATGCAGGCTATGTTGTATATCGCATACCACCGACTCTACATCTGGGTTGCCGTTGCTTGTAGGTTCATTCCAGAAACTACTATTAGGTTGAAGTCGTTCTGTTTGCTTTTCCCAGTGTAGATGAAGAGAGACGGTGAGATTGGCCTATACCATGGTAGTACCTCATCGTGCTGATGTGGAATGCGTCCGAGCGGACCATAGAGTATCAGAGAGGTTTATCTTATACACATGAGGGTGAGAGCACCTCGCAATGACGTAGCTTCAATCATGACCCAAATTCCATTATGATCCTGGAATATCTAAGCCCACCTGACGAGAGTCCAGGCTCTATTGCCCAAGAAAACGGTGGATTGTCCCTTCTTTTCTACTTGGATATGACCTCCGATCTTCCCTGGCATATCCACCCGGATAGGATATCCTGTTCTACCTTCAGTATTTGCACAAACCAGTGACGTAGGTGAACGACTTTGACATTTTCTGTGGCTGAATCGTTGCTTGCTGTACGCGTATGCCACCACGTAGATGATATTCCACTACGCCTCGAAAACCGCAGACCACCTAGATAGATAGCCTTTCGTATGCCAGTGCTCAGAAAGCCACCAAGTCTTAATCGACTTCCAGATGACCTAACAGACCACATCCAGTTAGTCTAAAGCAGTTGCCTCGGGTATTTGTGTTTGTTGCCTGCAGCCAATCCGAGGCCGAGTCGGCGGCCCTATACTCTGCCCCTACATTCCACGCAGACGGGCGTATCTGAGACAGATGAAGCTTACTGATTCCACACTACAAGGGCTTAGACGGATTCAGCCATGATATAACGACTGCGCATCCTCCATTTCATACAGTCAAACCCAACCCATACCTTCCCCCTACCCGGCACCATGAAAGTCGCAGGCAGTGCACTGACGCTGTCAGTGTTCCAATGCCTCATCCAATATGTGGCTACCGACAGCGTCAACTTCGAATTCGACCTGACATGGGACGATTATGAGGTCGCTGGGACCACCCGAAAGATGATCCTGAACAACGGCAACTTCCCGGGTCCTACCCTGATGCTGAAGCAGTACGACGATGTAGAAATCGTCGTCAACAACAACATGCCCTTCCCAACCAGCATCCACTGGCACGGTCCGTCTTCCTCCCCTCCCCCCCCCTCCTCCCCCCTCTAACCGCATCACCTCCCCAGGTATCCAACAACAAGGCTCCCCCTGGGCCGATGGCGTCCCCGGCCTGACCCAACAGGCCATCCAGCCCGGCACATCCTTCACCTACCGATGGAAGGCCGACGACTACGGCGCCTACATGTACCACTCGCACTACAACGCGCAGATGGACGACGGCCTGTACGGCGGCATCTCCATCGCGCCAGACAACTCCACCGAGCGGCCGTTCTCCAAAATCACCACCGATGCCACCGAGACCCAAGCCCTAAGGCGTGCCGAGCGAGACACCCACCCCATCATAATGTCCGACTGGCGTGCCTTCACCTCGGAGGATATCATCAAGATCGAGGAAGACTCCGGCGTGGCCAGCTACTGCGCCACCTCCGTCCTCGTCAACGGAAAGGGCTCCGTCTACTGTCCCTCCCAGGACCACATCAACTCCATCACCAACTCCGAGTTGAAGGCTACTCTCGGTGGTCAGAACATGTCCGACATGGGGTATGTCACTTTCCCCCATTCCTAACCCTACTCCCCACCCAAACCCATCACTAACCCCCAATCAGGTGCTTCCCCCCGACCCCCTCCCGCCTGGGCTTCTTCCCCTACAACACGACCACCATCCCGAAGGGGTACTACCAAGGCTGCACGCCGAGCGACGGCGAGACCGAGATCCTGCACGTCAACCCAGCCTGGAAATACGTCAGCTACGGCCTGACCAACGTGGCGGGGAGCTCATCCTTCGTATTCTCCATCGACGAGCACCCGATGTGGGTCTACGCCGTGGACGGGCGCTACATCGAGCCGCTCCTGGTCGAAGCCATGACGGTGCCCATCGGCACGCGCTACGCCGTGATGGTCAAGCTCAACCAGCCCGCCGGCAACTACACCGTCCGCGTGGCCAACAGCTACGCCAACCAGATCATCAACGGCACCGCCGTCCTCGCCTACGACCCGCCCGCCCAGCGCACCAAGGCCTCCGTGCCCTACATCGACGAGGTCGGCGGCAGCACGGGCCCCGCCACCACCTTCCTCAACGAGGACCAGATCGTCCCGTTCCCTGCCATCCAGCCCTCCATGAACGTCGACGCCACGCATGTCTTCAGTCTGCATCTGTATAACTCGTCGTATATGTGGTCGTTGAGTAACACCACGTACCCCATGACGGTCCAGGACTTGGAGGTTCCGGTCCTGTTTGATCGCAGTTCTATCCCCCCCGAGAATACTATCCAGACGCTGAATGGCACCTGGGTCGATCTCATTATTAATGTCACCAGTGGCCAGCCGCAGCATCCGCTCCATAAACACTCCAATAAGTTCTTTGTCATTGGCCAGGGCTCTTGGCCTTGGAATTATTCCTCGGTGGCAGAGGCCGCGCGCCTCGTGCCGACTAGCTTTAATTTTCTGACTCCCCAGTATCGGGATACGTTTCCGACGCCCCCGGCGAGGGTGGGTCCGAGTTGGCTGGCCTTGAGGTACTTTGTGCAGAATCCAGGGCCGTTTTTCTTCCATTGTCATGTTATGATGCATGAGTATGGGGGCCTGGCGGTGGCGCTGCTGGATGGGGTGGATGCCTGGCCGACGGTGCCGGAGGAGTATCAGATTTGAGGTTTCGCTTTTGTCGGTGTTGGATGTGTGGTCTTGTGGTTGTGGTTATGTGGATGGGGGAAGGGAGTGGCCATTTCTGTATCTATAGGAATTATCCCTGAGTGTTTCTTGATTTTCAGCTCGCTTTTTGTTCCTAGTTGGTTGGTCTTCGCTTCTTTGTGACTACTATATACCACTATACTTTTTGTATTTTGTATAACAATATCCAAAGATCTTCCTTGATGATGTCTGCGGCTTTTTCCGCGACCGCGTAGACGGTAGCTTGGATGTTTCCTCGCGGGACGAGCGGGAATAGGCTTGCGTCGACGACGCGGATGTTGCTGGTGCCGTACACGCGCAGGCGGGCGTCTACCACGCCGCCGTCTTCTTGGGGCATCATCGCGCAGGTTCCGCTGCTGTGGTACATCGATAAGACCAGCTCTTTGCAGAGCTCCTTTGCCTTGTCGAGGTCAGTTAGTCGCTCCGGGGTATGCAGACGCTCGCCGTTTTTCTTGAGTAGGGCGGCCATGGGCTCCGTCTCGACCATTTTCTCCGTCCACATGCAGTGTCGTGCGTGGAGCTCGAGGTCGGCTGGGTGGTTGAGAATGCCGTGGTTCAAGGATGGCTTATCTGTCGGATCCTTTGATTGGATATGGACCGAGCCTCGCGATAGCGGATAGCTCAACAGGGTGAAGATGCTGATGAAGAAGCCTGGGTGTCCTAATCCGAATATTGCTTTAGGGTCGGGCCCTGCGCGAGGACGCAGCTGGAATGGAGCGAGGACGTATTGTACGGTGGGTTCGTTTGGGTCTTTCAGCAGTTGGTGCAGTACCTGTGATTGTTTTCTGGACTGCTGGCGAAGCTCCCTGGCTGAACTCATCAACTTGCTGTAGTAGCTTGGCACGCTCCTCGTCGGGGAACTCCAAGCACGGCATAAATGCAGAGACCATCGAGACCATTCCTAGTGGCCCTGACCCGTCCTTTTGGTAAGCCGCCATCGCAGCTGCCGCTACGGCCGGGTCTCTGGCCATGTCGCCCGATGGTATACCGTCCGCTACCTCGTAGCTGAAGGACACAATGCCGTGGTCTTGTAAGTTCTCGCCCACGCTCGGGTTATCGATGACAGGGTCAATGCCATGGGAACGGAGCAAATTAGCATCTCCAATCCCGGATAGCTCGAGGATCTGCGGGGTTTGGGTGGCTCCCGCAGCGAGGACTACTTCTTTGTTGACTGAAATTGTATAGTTCTTGCCACCCTTCGAGAATTGCAACGCTGTAGCCACGGCCGACCCGTTACGGGTCTCCAGAATCAACTTGTCCACCAGCGCGCCCGTCACTACTCGCAGGTGTTGCCGTTGCTGAACCGTCTCGGAGAAATACGCCGCACCGGCGTGGCTGCGGGTGAGCGTGGCTGAATCGACCGCACCAGGCGTGACAAAAGGGCCAGTTCCCTTACCCTTGATGGGATCTGCACTTGGAGGATATCCGAGGGCCCGAAAAGCGTCCATCCATGCGGCATGGTATGGCATATACTGATCGCCAAATGACACCTGGACAGGACCATCGCTTCCTTGATCCTCTTGCTCATAGTGCATACCCTCGAAGAATGTCTGCACTGAGTCCGAGGGGGCCGTGGCGGTAATGGAACTTGCGCACATAAGGCGCAAACTCAGACCATCCCCAGCCGGGGTTACCCAGCTGCTCCCATGCGTTCATGCCGGCTTCTGACGGGTAGATAACCATCCCGAGATTGATGGCGGATGATCCACCAAGCGTGCGGCCCTTGGAGCCCACCAGTTGACGATCATTGAGCTGCCCCTGGGGAATGGACCGAAAATCCCAGTCAAAATCGGGGTCTTCGAAGGTGGCCGGGGCCAGACCAGGAACGACAATCCGAGGATCGCCGAGTCGGTTTGCACCGGCTTCAAGAACCAGGACGCGTACGCCTGGGAGCTCGGTCAGGCGATTGGCTACCACGAGGCCGGATGTCCCGCCGCCGACAACTACGAAGTCAAAGACGGCATCATCTAGGCCGGTGACGGACTCGGTGTCAACGGGGGGCATTTTAATAAGTACTGGGGATGGTCTGATAGAAGTTACCAGAAGAGGGGGACAAACCTGACTGCTTACTGCGTGAGATAGAGGGGCAATGCCTCCTGAGCAACCGAATAACCGATAACTCCGTTCCATGGCCTTGGCCCATTGCAGGGCTAGTGCAATGGCCGTGCCGCTAATGCATGGCGCTCCCTTGCTAGGCGAGACGGGGAAAGGCTCAAGTCAAATCCACCACAACATCATGCGATTTCCAGCTGATTCTAATTTCTCGTTCTTCCAAGAACGAAAAAAAAACTCATTGTGGTGGATGTTGCCTAGTCACCATGGCCATGGCACTGTGGAACGGTCGGGAGACTAATCATCCCACAAAGGAGAATTCAGCTCCTCGAAGGTATTTTATTTCTCAGAGCCCAAACTTTTGCATCCATGTTTGAGAATCGATCCGCAATTCCCAGAACGAAGATCGATCAGAGGTAACCACCGGGAGGACCGTGCTGTGGTTTAACCTCCACATTGAGACGCTATGACCAACTACGGGCTCAACGCCAAGGAGGGCCGCGATACTGTCATCGTGACCATTGTGGTAGGGGCCGTCGCGGTACTTTCGGTGGTTTTGCGTGTCATGTCGCGGAAGATGAGGCACCTGGATCTGGCTCTGGAGGACTATGTTATCATGTTGGCCATGGTAACCAACCCCAGATGAAGTTGGGAATTCAGCTAATATGAGTAGTGTTTTGTTGTGGCCTCGACAGCCCTTGTCATAACCTGTAGGTCCTTTCTCCTCTTCATCTGCTCAAATCTAACATTTTCAGCCGTCACACAGGGAGGTGTTGGACTTCATGTGGCCGAAGTTGTACCAACAGATGTCGAGTACACACTAAAGGTGAATCATGCCCCAATGAACAAGGAATGCAACTGACCTCTCAGATTATCATTCCCTGTCAGGCAATGTACGGAGTCGGTCTTGCGCTCGTCAAATCCTCCATGATGATTCTGTACTACCGGGTCTTTGGAACAAAGAAAAGCCTCCGAATCTCTATCTACGCCACGGCCGTCATTGTCTGGGGCTGGGCCTTGAGTATTGTTTTTGAGTCATTTCTCCTATGCACGCCCTTCGCATACAATTGGGATCGAACAGTTGACGGTGGCCATTGCGGTAATCGTATCGCCGCATTCGTTGCAGCGGGGGTGCTGAATATGGCCACGAACTTTATGGTCGTGCTGCTTCCTCTGCCGCACGTGTGGGCGCTCCAGCTGCCTTTGGGGCGGAAAGTCGCGTTAGGTTTAGCCCTCTGCCTGGGAATTTTGTATGGTTGCCGATATCAAATCGAGTGATTGAAAGTGCTGACTTCTGCAGTGTCAGTGCCATCAGCATGGTCCGCATCGTCAGCTTGACGCATATTGATTTTGGGGACGCAACGTATACGCTGCCTCTCCCGCTCATGTGGAGCATTGTCGAGGAGCAGGTCGCGATTGTCTGCGCAAATCTGCCTCTACTGCGGCACACCTTTGGGGGCATCCTGCCGGCGAGGTGGTTCGATACGCTGCGGCGGCAGACAAGCGAATCCTCCTCCCGGACGCGATCTCCCGACGACTCCAAGCAGGGCAACGGCCTCTCTTGGATGAGTCACGGTGTTGTGAGCGCCAACTTCCTCTTCAGAGGGATGGTCTTTGAACGAAAGCCCACGCCGTCATGGTGGTCGCATGAAGCCAGCCAGTCGGACTTGGAACTTGCGGAACACGGAGCCCCTCCGGACGGAATCAAAGTCTTTACGACTCTCGAGTGGCATAGAGAAGGGTTCGATATCCGCCGATGAAGCCTTTGTAGAGAGTTAGAATTAGCTTTGCCATGAGAAGAGCCGTTTAGGGGGTTGTCAGTGACATCTACTTAGACTTCTGTTACGTTTCTCTGTACCCCTCAGCCTCTGGGCTTGAGCATGAGAATTCCTGCTCTGACCCGTAAGATTTGCCGAGGCGGAGCTGACCGACGCGCGAACCGCGGGAGAAAGAGAAGAGAGAAGATAGAGTTGGCCCGACGTCTTGGCCGAGACATTCCAAGGCAGCACCGCGGATGCCTAAGGTACCCGCCCTTTAACCCGTGCTTTAAATGGCCCGAGAACCACAACCACAACAACCACCACCACAACTTCCCTTTCCCAAGTCCCCCACATCCAACATGCCGAACTTCAAGCGTCTCCCCTACGATATCCAACGCCATATCCTCTCTTTCATCCTCTCCAATCGAGATGTTGCCGCAATGTCTCGCCAGTCGCGGGATCTGCACTCCCTGTGCGACATGAAGACTCGCGAAAAGTACCATCAGGCCCGCATCTCGCACAACAACCTCGACCATGCATTCGACATGCTCATGGATATCCTGAGACGGCCCAGCCTAGGGCAATATGTCCGGCATATTGATTGTCGCGCCAGTCCTACTGCGTACAAGGAGTATGTCGAGTCAGGGTGCGAACGGCAACTGAATGACGAGGACAAGCAATTGCTACAGTCTGCCGCTCGTCGAGCTGGGCTCACTGCTTCAAAGGAGGGTCAGATCATGAACATGCTATTGCGGAAGACTGCGTTCGATCCAATGCGCGATAGTTATAGGTAGGCCTACCATCTTGAAGTTGACTCCTGAAACACAGCTAAGAAAACCGGGTAGTAGTAATTCGGACATGAGCGGAGCATTTGTTCCACAGGCCCTGGCAGCTCTCCTGGTTTCAGTCTCGCCAAATCTGGAGTCCATGACTCTGAGTCCACCTTACTTCAACTTCACAGGCTATTACTGGCCCGAATCAAGAAAACAAGATATCACGTCTATTGTTTTCCCCCTCGAGCAGCTCCTGCGCGAAACCAATAGCAATCCCAACGACAAGCCATGGCTGCAGAATCTCCGCAAGGTATATCTTGTCAATGAACCACGAGGGACTTGGGATGATGATCGATTTTACCATTCGATGGACTTTCAGGGATGTCTGGTGCTGTTCGACCAGCTTCCATCCATCGAGTTAGTTGGTACGGACCTCCTAGAGGAAGACGAAAATGGATATCCTTCGCTAGGCCACGCAATATCAAATGTCAGCCGGTTCGCAATCAACCACGCTTCGCTTAGTGCAGCGTACCTGGCTGTGGTGATTTCTTCATGCAAAACACTACGGGAGTTTCGGTTTTCTATCGGAGGCAGAGCGACTAACGATGGCGGCTATCCGACTTTCAGCCCAAAGACGTTTATCAAGGCTATCTTGATGCACAGAGAGACACTGGAAGTCTTGGATCTGGACATCGATGCGCACATTATTGGCTTTGCGGAGGGGGCTGACGAAGAAACAACGGAACACGATTTCGAGAACTATGATTGTCGGGAGGAGATTGAACTGAGCGAGGGGCCACCACCAGAGGCCCTCTGGACGCAAGCCGGATCACTAAAGGATTTGCGGGCGTTGAAGCGGCTCAGCCTGGGAATTGGCTTCCTGATGTATCTGGCGAAGGGTGTCAGAAGCACCAATGGCTTTTTTAGTAGGGAGTTTATGCTGGTGGATGAACTGCCGGAGGGCTTGGAATATCTGTGCATTCGGGGATACGAGAAGGGACGTAACCCGGACCACGATAAGCAGATCGATGCGTTGAGATCACTCCTACAGAAGGGCTCATCGACGCTGAAAACCGTCGAGGGAATTGATAAACTGATTCCCCATGCGGAGGATGTGGATGATCCTGATAATAACACGCACCTGCTGTGGAACCCGGAGGTGACTCAGTCAGATGAGTCTGATTTGGATGATTCGGAGTCTGAAAACAGTAACTAGGTAATTGACCAAATCAATCAGTTGTCTATAACCTAGACTGACTTTGTCAATAGATGTCGCCTTATCACAAATAATATAATACCCCGACTACAAATCCCATATTCTCCTTTAATTAAGTCTCCTAGAGCTATTTATTTATCATCTCACTAAAAACCCCTCACGAACAGTCTTGCAGAGGCAAAATGCACACATAAGATAACTTATCTGTAGGACCTGGACTTGGCGACAAGAAACAGGGAGGCCGCCCTTGATGCAGGAATAGACCCGCCACTCCGACCCCACGAGGCTGGCAGGCCGTCAACCGGGCCAGGCAGAACCGCGAAGGTGCCTGTTCCGGCTGGGGCTGTGAGCGCCTGTTCTCCACCCGTTCTCCACCCGTCCCCGGGGCGGTCAGGCGCGTGCCGATCACTCCCTCCCTATATAGATAGCTTTCAATCCACATCAATGTATCACTATCTTCTCACTTTACCAAAACCTCACCAGATCACAGCAGCAATGGATACCCTGACTCCAGATGAGAAATCTTTATCAGCCACCTCAACACACGGGGTACCACCCTTCGAGAAGAACACAGCAACAGACAACCCGTTGCTGCTTGTCTTCCTCACGGACCTAGGTGAGGGCGGCGAAGCAGCCCTTGTCGAACGTTTCGAGGACGCTATCCAAGAAACCGATGTTCAAGTCTCTACATGGCATCCGTCTCCTCGTGTCCTGGAACAGATTGCCCATCAGGGCCCGCACATGGACAGCCAAGCGAACATCCATGCGGTCGCGATCCTGGCACATCGAGCCGGATGGGATGGTCTTCTCGTGGCAGATGACCTCACCAAACGCCAGCTTCATGGAACCCTTCGGGTTGGAGACGACCCGATGCTGTCGGTGGTCATGGTCGCGACTAGACCGAGACCCTCGGCCACTACACAGGAGAATGGAGTTCGCGTCATCGCCAAACGAACGACCGGGTCCGCGCCAGATAATGCCAAACTGCTCCACACACTTCGCACTTTCGAACCAGAGGAAAAGTCCCGGCAAACGCGCGACGCGTACAAGCAATGCGGCGCGGTGCTTCATGACCCAGAGCACGGCGTGTTCACTCCCGACACGACTCAGCTTGCACGAGAAGTGTGGCTGGGATCTGCGAACCAGACATTATCAAAAAATACCCCTCTACCCGTGGAACTGGTAACCAACATCACGTCCCATGCAGGCAGTGACACCGAACCTCCCGCGGCCCTGCCCTCGTGGGTACACCATGACAGTCAGCATTTGAACATCTTCATTCTATTCCCCACAACGACAGACAAACTCAGCAACATCCAGTCCACGCTCGACGACGCTGCGAGGATATGTCACGAAAACGAGACCGATCCCGAATTCCCACAGATGCCCATCACGCTGATCCCATGGAATGCCGTGTCTCGCCAGCAACTGATGAATTTGTGGGAGGGATACCAACTTCAGCTACGGAGCGACAAATACGCCCCGGCAATCTACTTCCTGCTGAAGCCCATCGAATCGGCCACCGACATCCAGCTCGGCACATTCTTTTACGAAATGAAAGACCACGCCAACATATCCCACCAACGCCTGGACGAGGTCATCTGGAACACGCGCCTGTGGGACATGCACTACCGGAAACGCCGACAACTCAACGAGACCGGTAAACCCAATGAATACAAGCTCGCCAATCTCGAGACCGACACCACCGAGCTGATGTATCCTCCCAGCCAGCCCTTCTACCCAAACCCTCCACAATGGTGCCCCACAAAGCGGGGCCTGAACTGGATATCCCTGTTCTATCTCACAAACAACATCACCCCGGAACACAACGAGGCCATCACAACCGAGATCCCCACCCTCGGCGAAGTCGAAGAACCCGAATGGGGCGACAAGATCTCAGTCACCATCCCCTGGGCGAATACCGAAGCAGATGGAACCCTCGACGACGTCTGGAAGATCTTCTGGGAAATTCATACTCACCAGAGGGGCAAAGGGATCCGTACTCCCATCTTCTTCGTGGATCAGCAAACACTGGTGGACAATACCGTCCTTGCCGTCGAACATGATTATTACTTCGTCGAAGACGGCAATACGACGGCCAAGGAGATGCTCAAAGATGTTCCCTTTCCTGACTGCCGCGGGTTCTTGTATGGGAGAGTCGCCGGTCGGGATGCGCATATCATCTATGCCAACTTGAGTATCGGTAATATGGACTTTGAGGAGTTCACGGAGAAATCGCAGTATCCGAGACCGGATTGGCCGGGGCATGGGATCTTGAAGGATGAGGAGGAGGACGAGTAATGGTTGGTCTGTATTTTCTGGCATTCCGGGATGTAATTATTTTTGATGTCATCGATTAGCGCTTAGAATGGGGAACTGTTGTCTATCGACAAACTTGAGATTTGATGTCACCCCACATTCCATGGTCTAGAAAGTATCACTCCTTCGATATCTCGCACATTCCTTCTATGCGGGGACTGGAATAATCACAGTAGAAAGTAGAACACCCCAGAACCCCTGGAAAACATTATACTCTACCTTGGACACTCGGCAAATTCTACCACTATATCTATGGGGGCAGTCCTCCAGCCATAGATAATGGATGCCTGAGGCCTTTAGTTGTGCATTTTAAACACTCGCCTGGAAAATCTTTCCTGGACTGTTTGTTCAACTACCACCTGGCCCCCAATTCACTGAATGCCTCTAGTGTATACGCTCGTTCAGAATAATTTTCTCAGAATGTCTGTTTGGTACTTAGGTACTTCCCTCCACTTTGAACACTTCAACCAAAACTTTCCTTTGAAAATGTCTGCTCAGAGGATGGGTCACATGAGCAGACCCCCGTGTTGAACACTCAGCCAGAATCTTTTCTCTAAAGTCTCTGGTTAAATCTTGCAGAGCATCCACTTTTGAACACTCACTCAGAATTATCCTTCTGGTGTGTCTGGTGACCTGTTCAAAAGTCAAATGCCTGCCCCCCACGTTTGAACAGTCGCCCGGAATCTTTCTTTGAGAGTGTTCGTTCAAAAGTCCCCTACCATCTAGCTAGGCCTCTGCTCTCAATTCTGTGTGCTTGCTCAGAATCATTCCCCCAGTGTATGTTTACGGTCACATGACCAAGGACTCGGAACACAGCTCAAATTCGAGCCTGACGATCTCAGGTTTTATTTTGCAGGGGTTAAGGTTTAATGCACAGTGCACTATTATTTGGCCTCTCTTGTACAGGGGGCTTGAGACATACTACGGGCGGATATGCATAGTTAATCTCCCTTACGCACGGGGACTATGACGTCAGGGTCTCCCGATTGTTATCGATCAACAGATAGATAATCTGTGTTGCGATTGATTGTTATTCTCCAAATAGTGTATTCTCTGATCAATATCCCAGGGTCTTGTTAACCTGGTTAATAAGCTGCTTCTGATGCAGCCGTCTCTGAAGGTTAGTAGTCAAAATCTTGAACGCGCGCTTATTATAGTGGGTAGAGTTGCCGCTACAATGCGGCGTGACGATCACATTCTTATACCCCCACAATTTGTGGCCCTCAGGCAACGGCTCCGGGTCGGTGACGTCTAGCGCCGCGCCTCTTATCTGGCCCGCATCCAGCGCGGCGATCAGATCGTCCGTGTTGATCACGGCTCCCCGGGCAACGTTGCTGACATAGGTCTTCTTCTTGCTGAGCAGTGCGAACTGCTCCGCCGAGATGATCCCCTTCGTCTCCTTGGTCAGTGGCAGGGTGATCACGAGCAGATCGAGATCCGAGCTCAGGAACTCGTGCAGTTGCTCCTTGCCCCAGAACCATTTCGATGGGAATTCGCCGTCTTCGTCGCCGAGTCCCGGTTCGGAAAAGGAATCCGCTTTGCGGGACTCTGCGGTTGCGCGTTCTCGCATCGTGTATGCGTATACGTCCATCCCGAGGGCTTTGGCGACCCGGGCGCATTGGCGGCCGATGTTTCCGTAGCCCATTACGCCGCTGGGAGGGTGGGTTAGTAGGCGGGTTGGTGTTGGTGGGGGGGTTGTGGGTTTCACGTACACGCGCAGCCCGACGGCATCCTCGGTGTCTTCGTCGGATACAGGGTCGATCCATTTGCCCGCCTTTTGGTTGTCTAGATACTCCGGCACTGTCTGGGTCTTAGTTATGGGGTTGTTTTCCGATGGGGACGCACGTACGGTGGTGCTGGAAGGCGAGAAAGGTCATGAACACCCATTCTGTCATTTGAGGTCTGAGTTGTCAGTTGGATTCAGGTTGCAATGAGTGTTTAGGGAATGGCTTACGGGTGTACACCGTTGGCCGTGCAGAACGCGACATGGGGGTCTTCGAACAGCGGCAGCCCGGTAACGTGATTGCACCCCGCACTCAGCAGCTGGACGTATTGTAGATTCGGGGCGAGCTCTTTGGTCGGGAACGTCCTCCAGGTGAATAGCACGGTGACATCCTTCCAGGTCTCAGCCGAGATCTCTGCGGGCAGCTCCGTGGCGTTTCTGCTGATTTCATGGATCTCGACGCGGATGTTGGGGATGGTGCTTATCAGCGCGGAGACCCACTCCGCCGGAGGGGTCCAGGGCACGAGGACCAGGAGGAATTCTTGCACGACCATGGTGAATTGGTTGATAGGGATGAAATTGTGTAGGAGAATGGTTTGAGTTGGAGTTTCACGGTGCAAGAAGAGAAAAACAGCAGATAGTCGATCGAGCTGCCTGGGATGACGAGCTCAGCTCGCAGCTCTGATAAGACATGCCCCTCGCGCCCTTTCTCGGCCGACCGGGCCAATCAGCGGGGCTGATAACTCGGTGGCATCATCGATGCTGATATCCATTATCAACACTCGGTTTAGAGTAATCGGCGTGGAATATATCGTGCAAACAGTAGATGCCTGGCACATTTGCACGGCGGAAAGCAAGCAATCTTATTTCTCTGGGCTATTAACCGGTCTAAAATCGGGGATGCGCGGAGCTGGGATGTGAGGCGGTAGGAGGATATATAATTCGTCGAACCACGCACTAGTCCATTGGATAAGGGCCCAAATATTGTCAGATGTCTCAGTTTATGACATAGGACAGGCTATGCTTATGTCGGGTAAGGTAGGGCATCCTTCAGAGTTCAAGGGTCCTGAGTTCAGGGTCTGTTCTGAGGAGCCGATCGGACCACATGACCCCTCCCCGACGGGGTTCTTACCCAAAGTTTATTAGGGAGCTGAGCTATACGACAGTCCTGTATTCCCCGTACCTACTTTAGCTTGAACAGCGTCTGGTCTTGCTGGTTTCTTGCAATTTCGCCCCTTTCACGCCCCCTTTCTCGGTGCTCCGGGCGGCGAGTCTCCAGGCCGGATCCCAAGTTGTACAACAACGCTCGGTGGACGAGGGCTGCCCGGCAGCGAAATAGGCTGAATCCGGGTGAGTGCTAGCTCGAGACATCCATTTGACCGGTCCTGAACGATAGCTTCTGCGCTGTTGAGACAGTTTCACGTAAAAATAGGAAGCGGCAGATTTGTCCGAAGTGTCCGAGGCAGCGAGCTGGCGGGTGGCGAATTATCGTGCAGTGCGTGGCCGAGATGGTGGGCACCGAAAATAGAACGCCGCGGCACATGTGCCAGAGGGAGGGAGGCAGTGGTTAAGCTCCGAGCGGTCCCTGGGAAGTGGGGGGAGAAGTGGGAGATGATGGCGAAATGGAGAGTTGTTCTGGGGGATCCGAGTAGCGAGACGATCAGTGCAGCGGTGCAGACACAGACAGAGCATTGGAATCCAATCCCAGTGGTTAGTGGACAGGATCCATCTGGGAGACCCTGGGATGGGCGGCCTTGGGCTCCAGGCTGCCGGCCGGAACAGGAAGCGGAGGGGACACGGGGCCGCTAGCCCGGGCGGGTTAGCGAGGGCCAGGGCGGGCGGGCATTGGGCAGCGCCGGGCTGGGTAGTGGGCGGGGGGACCCGCCCTCGGTCTGGCCCCGGCCGATTGCCCCTAGCGACGCAGCGGCACATGGGCTGTTATTTGTGTACATCATCCTCCTCCTCCGCAGCAGCCCTCAGTGCGACAACTGTTATGAGTCCCCTAGTATCTAGTGTCTGTCAAGTAGACCCCCTCGTTGGCCGTTGTCTCCATCAACCATCTAGGTGTCACCCATCAATCTCACATTCCTCGGTCGCATTCCTCACCGGAGATCGCGATCGGACGGCCTGGCTTGGCGATAAGACCTGTGATACCGGCCAGTGTACTACGGTGTACCTTACCAGTTCAATTTGTGGGCGACTAAGGCGACCGTCTCTCGGGCGTCCCCATTATTCCCTCCTCCTCCTCCTCCTCCACCTCCACCTCCACCGAGTCGGTCCCTTTTGCAAGACGCCCCCCAGGCTACAGGTGCTTGAACCGCCTCTTCCAGCGCATCGCCCGCCGCCACCGTCCTGAACGAGACCATCACCTGCTCCCAATCCATCCATCGCGGCGACCGACCCGACCAACAAAGTTACGGCGGGATCACTATTGGTTCCTAGCGACGGTTAGTGTGCCTATACGGAGACCATTCCCAGGCCGGCTCTCGTCCCGCGCTGGTCCCCTCTCCGCACCCTTTCTTTGAGCCACCTCACTCTCTGCGCATTCCCCTTTCTCACCCCCCATCCTTTGCGTTGCTCCCCATCGCGCTATTGCGGGTCTTCTACCCTCGTTCTTGGCAGGGGATTTTGCAGCTGGCATTCCCGGCGACTCATTCGCTTTATTTCCGGGTGTTTCCCTGCTCGCATTCGCCCGTGATCGCAGATCAGCGGAGGCTTGCTTCCCTGCACCACCCTTTCGGCGCCCACGCTCGTTCCTGGTTGATCAACCTGCATCGCTTGCGCATCCCGACTGTTCTCGAACTCCTCAGTGACCTGTCTCGTACTATTTAGCAGTCCACATACAGTGTCCAAAATCCAAACCCTATCCCGGCACGGCGCTCGGTAACTTCAGCAGCCGGTACCGCTTATGCGCTCGTAAAGATCAGTCGACGGTACTTTCCAAGAGTGCCCCTGTGGTTGTCGCAGAGGGCCTGGGAATATTGGATCCCTTTCGCCCACCCAAGTGTGGTGTCTCTGGGAACGAGGGATCGCTAACTCGCTTGGAATATACAGGGGCCATGTCGATGCCTCAGCGTCCGGGGAAGGCCTCCCCGCGACGAGAAGAAACCCACACCTCCTTCCGCGAACCCTCCCGGCGACGGCACCGGGCCCACGAGAGTAGCGGCCACAATGATCTGTCCGATTCTCCATCGGGACACCGTCACCATCGCCATCACCGCTCGCGCAGCTCCAGGAGGCGAGAGGATATGGATGAAGAAAGAGGTGGAGGGGGGGAACGGCCCAAGAAAAGTTTCTCCAAACCAGAACGGAACCGGGTCGACCCGAGCCATCCCAATTACCACTATCGCCAGAAGTCGCAGAATATGCCCACCAAACCTTCGACAACGGGGGACGAGCCAATGGTGGGAGTGGACGGCGAGGCTGATACGAACAGTTCGCGGAGTACGGGTAAAGATGGGGTCTACGTGACGCAGGGAAATCTTAACAAGTCTACTGACCGACCCACGGGTCGACGCCGCATCAAGAAGAGGAGATCGTCGCGCAAGATGACCAAGAGGGCGGCTGCGGAGAAGAGACGGCAAGAAGCACTAGAGCAGGTTCGGCCGCCCAGTCCATGGGCGACGTACTGCACCATCATCACTTTCTGGGCGCCAGATTTCATCCTGCGGTGCTTTGGCATGCCGCAGAAAGCCCAACGGAGTGCCTGGCGCGAGAAGATCGGTCTCATCAGCATCATCCTGCTCATCGGAGCCTTTGTGGGTTTCCTCACGTTCGGGTTCACGGCCACAGTGTGTCGAGTCGCCCCGACGCGGATGCGAATCAATGAAGTCAGCAGCAACTACATGATCTTCCACGGACAAGCGTATGATCTGTCCCACTCGACGCATCCCGCAGCAGCGGGGATTCCGGCGGGCTCCAATGTGCTGTATGATCTCCCGCACAAATATGGAGGTCAGGATGGAAGCTTCTTCTTTCAGGAGGTCAATGGAGCATGCAAGGGCCTTATCACCCTGGCGGATGGGTCCGATGTGCCCACCAATTCGGATGGGGACCTTGCCTGGTACTTCCCGTGCAACGCCTTCAACCAAGACGGCTCCTCCAAGCCCAATTACACCGATCCGTATTACCTTGGTTGGGCCTGTCACACCGCCGGAAAGGCCCGCAAAGCCTTCTACGACCTCAAGAGCTCCGGAGATGTCTACTTCACGTGGGATGATACCAAAAACACGAGCCGGAATCTGGTGGTATATTCCGGGGATGTTCTTGACCTGAACCTTCTGACGTGGTTTAACACGTCCCAGGTCAGCTATCCGGCCAAGTTTGACGAGCTCCGCGAGAACTCCGCGGTACGCGGCGTTGACTTGACGTACTACCTGCAGACGGGCGAGGAGAAGAAAATAGGGCAGTGCCTGTCGCAGATCATCAAGGTTGGCAGTATCGACACGGACACGGTTGGATGTATCGCATCCAAGGTTGTTCTCTACGTCTCGCTGATATTTATCTTGTCGATCACCGTGCTCAAGTTCCTGTTCGCCGTCTTTTTCCAGTGGTTCCTCTCGTCCAAGTATGCCGCCTCGAAGACCAGCATGGGGACGGATTCCAAGACGCGCAACCAGCAAATCGAGGATTGGTCCAACGACATCTATCGGCCCGGGCCCCGCATCGCGGAACACAGCATGATGGAGCGCTCGAGCAAACGGTCCAGCTTCCTGCCTACGACGTCGCGGTTTTCGAGCCCGTACACCGTGAGCAACGGAGGCAAGCAGAAATACCAGTACGTCACCATGGCCAGCCAGAACTCGACCACCCGCCTGCTCCCGGGCGCGACCAACTCCGTATACAAACACAACTACAACAGCAGCGGGGGCACACCATCGGCCAGTCGATCGAGCTTGGCGCTTGGCGGGCAGGAATCGCGGTATTCGACGGCCATGCTGGAGTCGGAAGCACCTCTGGGCGGATACGTCCACGAGGGAGTCATTCCTCAGCCGCCGCCGGAGTGGCAGCCCTACGGGTTCCCCCTGGCCCATTCGCTTTGCCTGGTGACCTGTTATTCGGAGGGCGCGGACGGGATCCGCACCACGCTGGATTCGATTGCCATGACGGACTACCCCAACAGCCACAAAACGATTCTGGTGATTTGCGACGGCATGATCAAGGGTAAGGGAGAGAAATACTCCACGCCCGAGATCGTGCTGCGCATGATGCGAGACCCGATCATCCCGAAGGACGAGGTGCAGCCGTTCTCGTATGTCGCGGTGGCCAGCGGGTCGAAGCGACACAATATGTCCAAGGTGTATGCCGGATTTTATGATTATGGAGAAGACTCGATCATCCCGGAAGAGAAGCAGCAGCGGGTGCCCATGATGATTATCGTCAAGTGCGGCACGCCGGCGGAGGCGACCAAGTCCAAGCCCGGCAACCGCGGCAAGCGAGACAGCCAGATCATCCTGATGTCTTTCCTGCAGAAGGTGATGTTCGACGAGCGGATGACGGAGCTGGAGTTCGAGATGTTCAACGGGCTGTGGCAGGTGACGGGGATCTCGCCGGACTTCTACGAAGTCGTGCTGATGGTGGACGCGGACACGAAGGTGTTCCCCGACAGTCTGACGCATATGATCTCGGCGATGGTCAAGGACCCGGACGTGATGGGGCTGTGCGGAGAGACGAAGATCTCGAACAAGACGGACAGTTGGGTGACGATGATCCAGGTGTTTGAGTAGGTCTTTTTCCGGTTGACTCTCTCAGTTTCTCACTAACTCTATCCCAGGTACTTTGTGTCCCACCACCAGGCCAAGGCGTTCGAGTCGGTCTTCGGTGGTGTGACCTGCCTGCCCGGGTGTTTCTCGATGTACCGCATCAAGGCGCCGAAGGGCGGGCAGAACTACTGGGTGCCGATCCTGGCGAACCCGGACGTGGTGGAGCACTACTCGGAGAACGTGGTGGACACGCTGCACAAGAAGAACCTGCTGCTGCTGGGCGAGGACCGGTACCTGACGACGTTGATGCTGCGGACGTTCCCCAAGCGGAAGCAGATCTTCGTGCCGCAGGCGGTGTGCAAGACGCAGGTGCCGGACGCGTTCTCGGTGCTGCTGTCGCAGCGGCGGCGGTGGATCAACAGCACGGTGCACAACCTGATGGAGCTGGTGCTGGTGCGGGACCTGTGCGGGACGTTCTGCTTCAGCATGCAGTTTGTGATCTTCATCGAGCTGGTGGGGACGCTGGTGCTGCCGGCGGCGATCGCGTTCACCTTCTACGTGGTGGTCAACTCGATCGTGCACAAGCCGGTGCAGGTGATCCCGCTGGTGCTGCTGGCGCTGATCCTGGGCTTGCCGGGGGTGCTGGTGGTGGTGACGGCGCACAAGCTGATCTACGTGTGGTGGATGGTGATCTATCTGCTGTCGCTGCCGGTGTGGAACTTCATCCTGCCGACATACTCGTACTGGAAGTTCGACGACTTCAGCTGGGGCGACACGCGGCAGACCTCGGAGGGCAAGGACAAGGGGCACGAGGCCGGGGAGGGCGAGTTCGACAGCAGCCAGATCACGATGAAGCGGTGGCGGGACTTCGAGAAGGGTAAGTGATGTTCCATGTTCTGTCCCACTGCGAAGAATGCGAGCAACGTGCTAACGGGGGAAGTGTAGATCGTCGCCTGCGGATGCAGATGCCGACCTGGGGCACGGGGGTGTACGGGGGCCATCCCGACCCGTACTCGGGGTGATCTGCTGGGGAGGTGCTTTGTTTTGACTGCTGTGGCACCACGGTTATGATTTACGACGGATGTACTATTGCGATTTGAGTTTTCTACTCTGTAGCTTGGAGGGTAATAATGAGGGAGTGCCGGATGGCTGTAATTAGTGATTGGGGGACGCGGGGGCGATCCTTGCGTCGGGACGAGCGATGCTATGCTGTCGGGGGGGGGGGGGGGGGGGGGGGAGGGGGAGGAGGATGGCGACCGCGCGTTTGCCTGTTGATAGTTGTAAACTTGATTGAATCACGAAGGAATGCATGACGACTGTCTCGGTATGGGTTGGACTACTGTCGGTAAATCGGTACATCAGTACATCAGTAGGTAAATGCGCAGCGTATCTACCGGCTGCCTCACCAGCCAGGCACCGACCCGCTCGCCGGGCGCATTCGGTTCCGTCCCGTTCTGGCCGTGATTCTAGTGCGAGTGTCCGACGGCTGACAATACGAGCATGAGCCGTGCTTGTACTCCGTCAGTACTCCGTCAGTACTCCGTCAGTACTCCGTCAGTACTCCGTCAGTACTCCGTCAGTAAGGTACCTCAGGTACTTTCTTTCTCCCCTCTTCTTCTCTGCTGCGTCGCATTCCCCTCCCCACCGCCCCCTCCATCTCCATCGCCATCTCCATCGCCTTCTCCGTCGCATCGCATCGCATCGCATCGCATCTCATCCCATCCCATCCCATCCCATCCCATCCCGCACGGCTGCATCGCCCTCGGCAGAACCCGGAATTGCGCGTGATCGACACTCCATGTGACAGCCCCGACGCCTCCTGCTGTACTTTATAGTCAAGTCGGGTATCTAACTCAACGTGCTGCTCGTCCGAGTAGACCCGGCGGCTCTGGTGCCTCCCCGTTCCCTGCCCGTTCCCTCCCTCTAGTCTCTCGCTCCCTCGTGTCCCGTGCGACACCGCCCTGCCACTCGGGATTCGCCCTCCCTTGTCGGACTCATCCATCCTCCATCCACACACCCATTCCTACTCTGGAGTCTCCCCACCCCCTCCACGCCATCTGCATCCACCACCAGCCTGGCCTCGCGACTGTCCGTCAGCCTCGCACCACCCACCACTCTGGACGCCCGGCGCAACCCTCGGTGTGGGGGAGGAGGAGACGCGCTGCGGGGAGAAGACTAACGGGGGTTGTTGCACTTGCGATCGAAGGCCAACCGCAACGTGGAGGCCTTCCCTCATCCCCGCGCCTGCCAATCGCGCCCGGACCCCCGCCGTACTGGCTGCACTCGCTGCACTGGCTGCTGCTATCCCCAACCTTGTTTTTTTCGCCACCGTTCGCCCGAAGCGAACCGCTCCAGCCTGGTTGCCAACGCTGCCACCGCCGTGACTCCTCCTCCTCCTCCTCCTCCTCCTCCTCCTGACAACGGACTGCAGACGCTCCGGCATGCCTGGTCCGTCCCAGCCCGACTATCCGCCGTCCGCCTCCGCCTCCGCCTCCAGCTCGTCGTCATGCAACGTCCCCAGACCGTCGCACCCTCGGCTCGCTGACCCCCCGTCCCCTCCAATCGCCTCTGCCTCCAACCCGGTCCACGCCGCGCCCATGTCCTCGTCCTTCGACGACCGTCCGCCCTTCGCTGCGGACCTGGCCGACCCGGGCCCCTCTGCGCTGCTGGCTGCCCACGCCCACGCCCACGCCCACGCCCACGCCCACGGTGGTGGTGGTGGTGGCACCGTCTCGGAGGAGCTCCCCTCGAGCGAGTCGGCCGTCTCCGCCTTCATGGCCGTCCCCCACTACACGAATGCCTTCGACTTCCACGAGAGGTCATACGCCGCCGTTGCCGAGACCGTCCAGGCCGTCTTCGAGCGCGACGACCTCACCTTCCCTGACCGTGTGCCCGACCCGCGCGCTCTGCCCAACCCGACGACGCCGCCCGTGGAGTGGTACCTCTCCGACTCGGAAATGACGGACGCGCTGTCTGAGATGGGTGGCGTCCCTCTCGGACCCTACATGGGCGAACACGTCGGCCAGCCCGCGCTTCTCCACCCCGCGTTCGAACCCGCCGGCCCCGCGGCCGCCATCGCGTCCACGATCTCCAGCGACACCGAGGACGCGACCGACCTGATCATGGACTACGAGCCCTCGATAGACGACCGGTCGACCTCGGTGTCGGCGTCGGAGGATGACCCGGACGATACGCATAAGTTCTACTCGGACGATGGCGACTACGAGGACATGGACGACTTTCGGCCCCGCCGTGACGCAAGGCATCTGTCGGAGGTCGATCTGGACGAGTTCTACCAGGACTACGACCCGGGATACGGCCCGCCGCTGTCCGACTTCGTCGCAGGCTCGATCCGCGACGACTACAGCAATGCGTTCTCGGAGGGCGAAGACTCGAGCAACGCCGATCCGACGGCGGAACCCCATTTGGCGGACCCGGTGGTAGGAACCAGTAGGTCGCCCGAGAGAAACTTGGTGGAACGTGCTAACGATGACAGCCCGCGAACGCAACCTGAACGTCGACCAGTTTATCGCCCAGTGGCTGTGCCAGTCCGCAGCCTCGATCCCGAGCTTTTCCATGTCGCCCGCGCACCTACCGCGCAGCGCCATCGCGCATCTGATCGGGTGGATCCCACCCGCGAAAATCGGTCGCCCCGCCGGGTATACATGCGATTTCTACGATCTCCAACAGATCCCCTGGTGGGACTCGCTGCGGATCAAGCGATCGTGGGTGCGCCTGCTGCGAGACCAGTCGTATACTTCGTACCACAACCTGGAATACTCGCGCCAGCGGCCCGGCGTGCGGCTGCCGCAGGAGGAGGGATACTTCCGAGGGAAGGCGATGTACACGGAGCACAAGGCCAGCATCGAGCACTTCCAGCTGCGGAATCTGATGTCGGTGGTGGCGTACAACACAGTGCACTTTGCGCACGAGTCGAAGGTGTTTTCATGGGTTCCGGCATATGATGATCTCACGTGTCTGATCGACTTGTCCGGCCATGTACTGGAGTCAGGGCTGACGGGGCCGGTGAAGATCTCGACGATGAAGTCGGCGCACGACCTCACCATCGCGGGAGGGTTCTCGGGAGAATATGCGGTGCGCGGGGTGGGCGCGGAGGCACAAGGCTACGTGACGAAGGACGCGAACGGGATCACGAACCACATCGACGTGGTCCCGAGCCGGACGACGGGGTCCCCGATGGGCATATTCGCCTCCAACGACCGCCATCTGCGGGTGCTGGACTGCGCGACGAACACGTTCGTGGCGGACCACGAGCTGTCGCGGGCGATCAACTGCACGTCGACCTCGCCGGACGGGCGTCTGCGGGTGCTGATCGGCGACTCCTCGGACGCATGGGTGGTGGAAGCCGACACGGGACGCCCGGTGCACCCGCTCCGGGGCCATCGCGACTTCGGGTTCGCGTGCGCGTGGTCGCCGGACATGCACCACATCGCGACGAGCAACCAGGACAAGACGGTGATCATCTGGGACGCGCGGACGTGGGGGATGGTGCAGAAGATCGAGTCGGACGTGGCGGGGTACCGGTCCCTGCGGTGGTCGCCGGTGGGCGGCGGGCCGCGCTCGCTGCTGCTGTGCGAGCCGGCGGACCGCATCGCGATCGTCAACGCGCAGACGTACCAGACGCGGCAGGTGCACGACTTCTTCGGGGAGATCGGGGGCGCGGACTACTCGCCGGACGGCAGCGCCATCTGGGTGGCCAACACGGACGAGCACTTCGGCGGGTTCCTGGAGTACGAGCGGCGGCAATGGGGGCAGCGGTACGGGCTGCGCGACCGGCCGAACGAATGGGTGCGCGAGACGGGGCTGGACGAGGACGGCCGGTGCCGGCTGAGCGAGCGGGAGCGCCAGCTGCGGTTCCTGTGGAATGTCAGTGACGAGGAGCATGAAGCGATGCTGGTGTAGGTGTGTAGCTGGTGGCTGGTGGCTGCTGGGGTGGCATGCATCGGAGTGTGGGCGGAGCTGTGCATTTAGCGTAGATACCACTTGATTTAGTATGTTAGTTCCACATAATCCACATTACATATTCTCTACCTACAGTCTACAGTAACAGCATCCTCCACCCTACACCCTATCCTCCCACAATCTCACCTCATCATCATCAGCCGACTCTAACCTACTAGTTAACTATTACTCCCGTCTTACGGAAGCCCAAGCCCAAGTGGCTCAGCCACCACCCACCACCCACCCGCCCCACCGCCGATCCTCCCACCGCCACATGCCCCTCCTCTCCCTCCCTCCCTCACATAAATAACCCTCTACGTAAACACGCATCTCCCCCTCATCTCACCCACCTCACCTCACCACCATCATACATCCAACATCCAACATCCAACATCCAACCCCACAAGAAACAATCTAACCCCCCCCCCCCCCCCAAAATGTCTTTCTCGAATCTGATCTCCTCCGCCCTCACCTCCGAACTCGGCGACTTCACCTCCGCCCAATCCCACGCCGAATCCCACCACTCGGCCACCGACCCCTCCCTCTTCTCCTCCGCCCTGGGCTTCCTCTCCGAGCGCAAGACCCAGTACGCCGAGCAATCCGCTGACCTGGACGAGGAGCACCTCGTCCGGTCGCACCAGGCCGCGTACGGTGGTGAGCAGCAGCAGCAGCAGCAGCAGCAGCAGCATGATTCGTCGTCGTTGGGCGCCGGCGCGGCCATGCAGGCGCTGAAGATGTTTTCGTCTGGCGGTGGTGGCGGTGATGGGAATGCGTTTATTGGGATGGCCATGGCCCAGGCGGGGAAGTTGTGGGAGGAGAAGGCTGGTTCTGGCTCGGTCGTGAGTATATTCTTTGTTTTTGGTTTTGTTTTTTTGTTTGAAGGAGGGGGGGAATGGGTTTAGTGAGGATGTTTGCTAACAGGGGTTTTTGTGTAGTCCGGTGACAAGCAGTCCGCGATTAACTCGGCCGCGGAGATGGCGTTTAAGATGTATATGAAGAGTCAGGGGAGCGGGTCGAGTGGCACCGGGGGGCTGATGAGTCTGGCGAGCAAGTTTTTGTAAATTTGCCTTTTTTTTTTTTTTTTTTTTTTTTTTTTGTTGGTGACTCCCGCGGGAATAAGGCGGGGGACTGGATTCGTGTCGAGGCGGTTGGTGGTTGGATCTGTGTCTGTGACACTGTGTCTGTGTCTGATAAGGAGGGGGTTGTGTTGTGTTGATATGTGTGGTTTTTGTGGCTTGGCTTTGGCGATGTATATGCATGGCGGTATATTCTTTGCGTATATTTTTGAGTGATGGTTACTGTGAGCCTAGTAGCTGAGGTGACTGAAGCTAAGCATGTATTTATTGTGGTGGGCTACATACATCTATCATCTACCACGGGTATGCATCTCTCTCGTCCTATCTACCTACCACTACCACTCGTCATCGTCATCCTGGTGCCCCTGCATCGCGTGCTGCCGCGCCTTCAGCGCCTCCGCCAACCCTCCCGCCAGACTCGCGTTCGACGCGCTGTTCGGCGTCGCCCGTCCGCTGCCCCCCGACGAGTCGTGCGAGTTCATGCTCACCGCGCTGTCCCGCGGGGCCGGCGGCGTCGGCGCCATCTTCCGTCCCGCCATGTTGGGCCGCTTCATCGGCGGCGCTGGCGGTGCCGGCTTGGCCTTGGCTGCCGCGATAGCACCGTTGGCCCGTGGAGCAGCCGGGGGCGGCGGTGGCGGGGCGGGCTTGGGCATGGCCGCAACCTGCTCCTCCAGATAGGCCTCTGGCGTCCAGCCCTGTACTGAGGTCGTCGCGTTCATACACAACCACCATCCTGGGGACATGTTAGCGCATGTCAAAGTAACGCAACCATATGGTCGAACTCACCATTGCCCTCCTTGGACACAATCTGCACGATATCGCCCGCCCGGATCGACAGCTCGTTGGTCTGGTCGCTGTTGAAGTCGTACAGCGCCTTCGCCGTCGGCTTCTTCTGCGCAGGCGGACTGGCCGGCGGCGGGGGAGGCGGCGCGCGCGTGGACCCGGAGGAGGCGTTGCGCGTGTGGCCGGCCAGCGCGGCCACCGGCTGGGGCACGGGGCGGGCGGCCGGGGTGACGGCTGGGCGCGGCGCCGGCGGGGGTTGCACGGCAGCCGGGGTGGGCGTGGCCTGGGGCTGGGGGCGGGCGGGCAGAGGCTGGCGAGGCGGCGCCGGGCGCGAGGCCAGCTTCGACGGCCCACCGCCAGGGCCACCCGGACGCAGCAGCTTGCCGGTGGTCACCGGGCGCGCCGCCACCTGCTTCGGCCGCGGCGTGGGCTTCGAGACCGAGTTGGGCTGTTCACCCGCGCTGGTGTGGATGGTGCTGCTCTTGTAGCTGTCGGCGCCCGCGCCAGGGTCCTTGACGACCTTCACCGTCGCCAGCTTGCCGGGCTTCTTGTTGTATTCGATGCTACGGCCGTTAGCGGGGATTCACCACCACTAACCAAAAAAAAAAAAAAAAAACTTACTGGTCGGCAATCTTCAGGTTCAGGCTGCCCCGGAGGGCGGTGTTCAGGTGCGTGAAAAACTCCGTCTTGAACACGCAGTTGATCAGCGGATCCGGCTCCTGCGCGCCCACTACGAGCGAGAACCAGTCATCTTGCAGGTTCGACGTGCTGATCGACTTGATCGCCCCGATCGGTATCGTCCGTTCCGAGGCAATCTGGAGCTGGTTGTTGACAAGAGTTTGCGCCACGATATATACATGTCGGGAGGTCTGTTCGTCAGCAGGGCTAGTCTTCAACGGATAGCCAAGGACATACCAGAACAAAGATGCGCGGGGACGGCTTGCTCGACCGTCCAAACTTGGAAACCAACACTTCACCACGGCACGTAAAGAGGATATCCTCCGATCCTACGATCATCAGCAAAGCTCCGACACAGAGGGGAGAGCAACCTACCGCTAATGCCTGCACCGTTGCGGATCATCTCGCCCGGGCCCCCCTTGTTGCCCACTCCCACGTAGTCACCGAGGAACCGCCGCGAGCCGAGCAGACTCATCCGACGACGCTCCTTCTTCCCCTGTAGCAACTTGTGCCCTTGGTCCCGGATCTTGATGAACTCCAGTCCGCCCGTCATCCGGCGCCAGAACCGCTGGATGCGGATGGCACACTCCGTGCGGTAGCGCAGGTAGTTGCGCCACGCCCGCTGGATGCGAATCGCCATGTTGTGCCAGTACCGGTCGCGCATGGCCTCCAGGGCGAACAGCGTCTCCGGGGTTTTGACAAACACCTTGGTGATACCCATCTGGTACTCCTCGCTGGGGATGCTAGTGTCCTTCAGGATTTGGCGGGCTCCCGACTCCGCGTCGCCCGTCCACGTGTAGTCACCGGCGTAGGACGTCTTGGGCGACAGGAGGTAGAAGCGCTCCACGAATTTATCAAAAGTTTGACGGTAGGCAAAACCCGCGCGACGAATGCGCACGTTCTCCTGCAGACCCAGATACTTGATCTGGTGCAGCACGTTGCCCTGGTTGTACTCCCTGGGCGCTTTGTTGTCGTTGGGCTTAATCGTCCGAATGTACGACGGCTGCGCCTTCATCAGCGTGGCCACCAGGTCGTTGGCTGATGCCTTGATCTTGTCACTGGCTGTGGGCGGGCGTCGCTTGTCGTCCTGGTTCACCTGATTGGGGAACAGCGTGTGCACGAACGGGTTGCCACTGGATCCCACCAGGTTGAGCAGATCCTTCAGCAGCTGGTCCTTGTTCTTGTCCGTCATGCCCTCCACCGCATAGCTGACGTCACCCGCATAATGCTTGACGATGAACTGGCCCTGGCGGCTCTCGAAGTTGGGGTTCTGGCCCAGGAAGTTGAGTCGACCGACGAACGTGTTGTCTGCTGCGCCCGAGTCAGCATGCGCGGTCGCGCAGGCGTCGTTCAGCGCGGCGAAAACACCCGGCGGGCGCTTGTCCTCGATCAGCGAACACACAACCTTGTTGTCGAAGTACTTGATCGGGGTCCATTGGATCTGCTCGCGCGCATACTCGTCCTGTTCCGCCTTCAGCGTCAACTGGATGAAGATCTGCTGCAATTTCTCGTTGACGTAGTTGATACACAACTGCTCGAACGAGTTCTTCTCGAAGATCTCAAACCCGTAGATATCCAGAATCCCGATAGAGTTAGTGACAGATCCCCTGGCGGTCAGCGAGGAGTTGACCCGCCCGACGATCCAGTCAAAGAGGTTGAAGTAGATCGCCTTGGCCAGCGCATCCCGCACCGCCAGAGCCTGCGTGGTGTTCAGCGGCACCTCATACACCGACCCTCTGCGACCGCCACGGGCCGTCTCCATCAGACGAATCGTAAGCGCCGTGTTGACCTGCGCCGCATCCACCTCCAGCAGGTATGCGACGAAGTTGACGACCGACTGGTCCGTGATCGCCGCATTGCCGGAGTCGTCCTCGTTGAACTGCACATTACCGATCCAGAGAATGGCGGCCAGCATGCGGAACACGTTGTCCTGCTCGGCCTCCGACATTCCGATGACCCCCATGGCATTGATGGTATCTTGGAATTCGGCGGTATCGTCGACTCCCGGGACGTCGAAACACTTCGATCGGCTGGTATACATGTAGGATTGAGGTTGTTGCACACCGAAGGTATCTGGGACTCGTCAGCTTACGCGGCCACGTCAGGGCGCATCCATACCTCTGTACTTCTGCGGCGCGGCCTTGGTGAACTGGTAGAAAATGTGGAAGTTCCGCTCGTTGGTGATCTGGCCCACCACACGGGACTTCTCCAGTAGGTAGTTGGTTATGTTGGCTCCGACGGGCTCGCCGGCGGCGTTGAACTCCAGCTCCAGGTATTTCCCGAAGCGCGAGGAGTTGTTGTTGCGTAGGGTCTTGGCGTTTCCAAACGACTCCAGCAGCGGGTTGGTGGCCAACACCATGTCTTTCGTCTGTTGGATGGACGAGTCGGTGCCGCCGGACACACTGGCGATGTACTGCATGATACGCTTTGCCGCCTCCGTCTTACCCGCACCCGACTCGCCGGAGATAATCACACACTGGTTATCCTTGTAAGACTTCATGTTGTAGTAGGCGGATTCGGCCACCCCGAAGACGTGGGGCGGCACTTCGAGGCGGTTCTTGCCGCGGTACGAATCGAGGACCTGGTCGGTGTAGATGCCCACTAGATAGGGAATGGTTAGCCGCGGCCCCGGACCTGCGACGCTCAGGGGAACACTTACAGTCGCGGAACGGGTTGACGGACACCAGCACATGGCCAATGTATGTCTGTTGGGGCTAGTCAGCGGGTATCCCGGCATCGCCGTGACCTGAGGCAGGCTTACGTAGATCTCGTCATGTTCGAAGCGGAGTTTCAAGTTCTCGTTGATGGCATCGTTGGAGATCTTGCTGAGCAGGGTGAGATCGGACACACCGATCTCCTTCTTCTTGGAGGTTTCGAAGGTGGCCTTCTTCACCTGGGGCTTACCGGCCTGTCGCCCGTCGCCCACATCGGCGGCCTTGGAGCGACCGAACCCGCGACTCTTCTTCTCCCCGCCCGCTGGACGTCGTGAGTGACCCTGAATTGAGACGGCGGTTAGGATGGAGGGGTAGTCGGCAGCGGCGGCAGTGCATTCGCCTGGGGTTCGAAATGGGGGCACTCACCATGATTGTGGCTACCGACGTCCCCGGAGTTGCGCCCAAGCGTCACGATATCTGGCCTATCAGTTGGCACGGGGTATTGGCGGAGAGGTCTGGAGGGAGGGAATGAACGGAGCGGGCAGATGGCTCATTCCAGGAAGCGAGAGGAGAGGAGACCCGCCAGAGGAGACTGCGGGCGGAGGGAGGGAAGTGAGGGTATGGGGGGGGGATTGGGGGG
>KZ825948.1:38631-100615 GCA_003184645.1 Aspergillus ellipticus CBS 707.79 | reverse complement strand
GGGGGTTTGGTGGTCGTGTGGTGGGTGGTTGAGTGGGAGTGGGAGGAGTGGCTGGAGCGGTGGGAGTGGGAGGAATGGTGGGAGGAGCGGTGTTTGCGTTTCGTGGGGTCTTTGAAGCGGAATTTACTGGAGCGGGGGGCGTGGGTTGTGCTTGTGCTTGTGGTTGTGTCGTTGGAGGTGTTTGTGGTTGTGGTAGGTTCCCTGGGGGAGGTGGGTTTGGGGGGCTCGCCCCTGCGCGTAGTTGTGGGTGAGTTCATTTTGGTAGGTTGTAATTGGAGAGGTGTGGTAGAGTTGGAGGTGGTGTTAGGGCGTCATGGCTTGGGTGAGGGATGTTTGGATGGAAGGTGTTGTGAGGGTGGAGGTGGATTCGCGATGGCTGTCAAGGCAAGGACATCGGAGATATTTTAGCTAGTGAGTCAGCGGCGTTATCTTATCTGATCATCTGGGGTTGGGCGCGATGATGTCACTTGGGCTGGTGGGTTGAGGGGCGTGGATGGCTATTGTGAGGGGTTTGTGTAGATTTAAAATGGACTTCATAGCTATGGTAGTCTCTTTGTCCATAAAATTTTATAGAAAAGTCACTGGAAAGAAAGATATTTATTTATCACTTGCTAGTTGACAGCATCTCGACTTATGCATCCATCCCAGACACTAACTATTACTAATCCGCATACCTGCACCCTCTCACTCGCGAGTGACTCGCGCAAATCACTGAACATCGCCGCATCCCAATCCCAACTCCAACAAACCCAACCACCCCCAACCATGGCCCTCGTCGCCTACTCCGACTCGGAAGGCTCCGACTCAGAGCCCGAGACCACCGTCCCGGAGCCAAAAACCCAAACCCCCGCTCCAACCCCCGCCGCCACAACCAGCACCGCACCCTCCAGCAGCGCAAACTTCCCATCCATCGTCGACCGCAGCAACCCGCGCAAAATCCGCGTCGCCCTCCCCGACATCAAACCCGAGACGCCCGACAGCGCGGATGGGCCCGCGCGGAAGAAACCCCGGCTAGGCGGCCCGGGAGGAGCCTTCTCGGGCTTCAATGCCCTGCTACCCGCACCGAAGAAGCCCGCTGCCAGCGCGGAGACGAAGAAAGCGCCGGCCCGCAAGGCGTTCAGTCTGAAGACGGGCGCGACGCCGGGGTTTGACCGGGAAGCGGACGCGGAGATGCGCAATGAGCAGGCGTTTGGGATGTTGGGCGCGGGGAACAATAGTGGTGGTGGTGATGAGGATGAAACGATACCGAAAGCGGGGAGTTTGAGGGGGGGTGAACCGGCAAAGGAGAACGAGCTTCAGATGGAGAAGCCGGAGGAGGTTAAGTTGAAGGGGAACCCGATGATGTTTAAGCCGTTGTCTGTGGGCCGGGCGCAGCAGAAGAAGAGGAAGATACCCGCGATGCCGATGCAGACGCAGCCTGTCAAGGAGCAAGTGGCCCCTGTGCAGTCTGCGCCGGCACCAGCGCCGGCGCCGGCTCCAGCAAAGCCTAAGATCAGTCTCTTTTCGCTGCCCGCGGAGGATTCAACCCCCACGACCAGCAGCACTCAGGCTGTGACGGGCAGCTACGAGCCGCTCGTGTACACTGCCAACCAAGATGCCGCGCCTCCCGGTCCGGAACCAGAGCCCCAGGACTCGGGCTATGTCGAACAGCCCGCCATGGCATCTGGCCAATCACTCGGCAACATCGCGGATGATTTGAACCTATCCAAGGCGCAGCGACGCCACCTGTTCGGACGTGATGGCGACTCGGTCAGCTCGCGCGTGATCCACTTCAGCACGGATAGGGAGTACGCCGCGAACCAGGAGATGGCCCACAGCACCGATCTGGCGGCTGCGCAGCATAACCCTGTTCGTGGTATTGCGCCTGGAAAACATTCGCTGCAACAGCTGGTCAATGCGGCGACTTCCCAGCGGGAGGCGTTGGAGGAGAGCTTTGCGGCTGGAAAGAGGAACAAGAAGGAGGCTGGGTCGAAGTATGGATGGTGATCGGTGTTTTGTTTCTGTCTTTTATCAATTTACCGATACCGGATACCAAAGTTGCTGTGTATAACGCGATTTGCATGGAAATGGGAGTTTGATATGCTATTTCAGGATATTTGCAGGCAAAATAGACTCTACTAAGACAATGCTAAAACTACAGGGTTACTTTGAGATGAGAAAGCTACTAATTAGTATGAATGCAAATGAAATAAAACTAAAATAAATGCTCTATGAATTCTTTTGTAGCCATCTATACTCAAGGCTGCTATATACATCAAATAAAACAAAATGCTAATCCAAACTTTTCTCTCTCATTCACATAATCCAGACCTCATCCGGTCTAAGACGATACATCAACGACCTCCGCAAACCATTGTTTCAACGCCGTAGCCAAAACAGCCGGTAACTCCCTAACATCACGCACAACAAGGTAGTAAGGGAATGGGAATCCTTCCAGATATCTCTTCATCTTCAACTTCATCTCTCCCGTGCCGGTCTCATCAGGCTCAAAGCTGGCCTGGCTGAGATCCAGAATGGAGCTGCCCTTGACAGCATCCACGATGATGAACACAATCATGATGCGCTCCTCCTGAGCCTGCCGCACAAGACGCTGGATGGTCTCATGATCCTCGCAGATACCATCGGAGATGATCAGTTCCAGTTGCCAGAGGTCGGCATTGCCACCTCCCGGCGACCCCTTAAAGCGAGCTTCCCGGAACAATGCGATGGAATCAGCAATCAGCTTGCGCACGTTCGTGCCGGTTTGCTGGTAGCTGAAGTGCTGGAATACTTGGGTTCCGGCTTCCGAGGAGAACGGTTTGCCGAATTCGTGCGCGACCCGGACGTGGTCTTCGCTACCGAAACCGAGGACACAGAGATCTCCGACTTCGAGCATGCTAAGACTCTTTGCGACAAGGGCCAGGGTTTCGAATGCGAGCTGGCCACTTCCGCCCTCAAGCATAGACTTACTGTCGTCAACGGCAAGCATGATTTGATAGTTGCGCTTGGAGGGAATGGAGCGTCGCATCCAAATCTTGTCGCGCTTGTACTGCGAAGCGATGTATGGAATGATGCGCTTGATGTTGAGTCGCTTTCCGGTCCGGAAGTCACCCCGTAGCTTGGTGGCGAGCGTTGGCGCAAGGATCAGGCGTAGCTGCTCGGTCAGGGACAGAGACAGGTCCGTGGTGGCGGACTCATAGTACGACCAGAGGCGTTGGGCTTCGTCCCGGGGCGTGAGGGGAGGAAGGGTAGAGGAGAGATGGATGGCCGCTAAATGAGCGTCGACCTCATCTAGTTCTTCGTTGATCTCCTGCTGCCCAGCAGTATCATTTGTCCGTTCCTGGGTGTGGGAGCTACCCGGAATCATTGCTCCAGCCGTCTGCGATTCTGAAGGAACGCCCTGGTCTAACTGCATTTCGTCCTCCAGCTTGTTCTCGGGAACGTCCTCGCGATCGTCAGTGACATCGGGCAACATGTCATTGCCTTCAGGTTTGACGTCGGACTCAACACCTTGCTTCTGATCGAGAGCCTTTGCCTGGTCTTCATTGGCCTGGCCTAATGCTTGGGTGTCTGCCACATCGTCTTGGTCCGCAAGATGTTCGAACTCGGCATCCGCCATGTCCGTGTCTTGGGGCATGGTTTCCTTAGACTCGTCCTCCTGAGTCGAAGCCTCCATGATCTCCTTCTGTCGTCGATGCCATTGTTCGAGAACATCGCCCAACTTCTTGAAAGCTTGCAGCTGAGGATCTTGGTTCGCATCGTTTGCGTCACCGGCGTCTTGGTGCCTTTGGTTCTCTTCTCCATCCTGGGCAGCACCAGTCTGCTGCTCTTTGTCAGCAGAGGGATCTGTCGAGCCCTCCTCTTGCTGTGCATTACCAGACGAGCCCTTCTCTTGGTTCTGATCCTGATCGGCTCCGAGTCCGCCATTAACAGCCTCGCTAGGGGCCACTTCTTCCCCAGCTGCCTCATTCTCGTCGCGCTGGGTCAGGAAGTCGTCTTTCTGCTCTTCTTCGGCTTCCTCGCCGGCTTCATTCGCCTCTTCGGTGCCCTCGCCTTCATTGGTCTCCTCCATCGCCTCCTCATCCGCCGTACCCTCCTCTGTCTGTTCGGGTTCTTGATCCTCGGCGGTTTGCTCCATAGCATCATCTTCGACACCATCGTTTCCATCCATTTGCTGATCATCCTCTGCGGGTGGAAGATCGTCATCAAGCCCGTCGTCAAGCCCGTCTTCACTCTCATTGCCGTCTTCGCCCTTCTCGTCACCGTCAAGTTGCATCTCGTCTGGAAGATCAAGAGCATCTTCCTCCTTTGCATGAGGGTCCGTCACATCCATATCCTCACGCCCCACGGCTTCCCCTTCTTCGTCGGGATTTTCTTCGCCCTCTGAGTCTTCTTCCTCCTCGGCGTTCTCATCCTTCTCCGCCTGCTCAGCCTCCTTGGCCTTTTCCTTCTCGGGTGCTGCAGTCTGTTCGTCGGATTCGGTCTCTCCCTTGCCTTGTTCCGTCTCTGTCTCCTTCTGAGTCTCGTCGTGTTCACCGTCCCACATCTTTTCATCCACGGCTGAGGCATCGAGATCATCGACACTGCCTACTTCGTCGTCGATGTCGCCATCCTCTTGTTCGGAGCCGCTTTCTTCATCTTGTTCATCTCCTTCCTTGCGTTCACCCTCCTCGCCTTGCATTTCCTCCTGGTCCATGTTCACTGCATCTTCCGAGTTTTCAATGTCCTCGGTCGACTCTCCCTTCTGCTCCTGAGCAAGCTCCGACAAGTCCTCGTCGTCCCCAACATCTTTGCTGATGTCTTCGGCTCCTTCTCCTTCTCCAAGACCAGTTCCACTCTCGAGCTTTCCGGACTTGCTTTCTTCCGTAGAAGCTTCAGCTGGACTACAGAAACCTTCCGATGCGATCTGACCGAATGACTTTGCGAGGATGTAGGTCATTTTGACCGCTTCGCGGTGGACTGTCAAGTAGCGATCCACGACATCCTTGCAAATATGGTGATATTTGTTCATGATCGGTAGCAAGCTGGCCACGAGTGCAATGGCAAAAGGCATGCTCGGGGTCGCACGATTCTGGAGGTGTTGGAGCTTCTCGAGAACAGATTCAAGAGAAGTTCTGATACCGGAGATGTGGAGGGCTCTCAAGGCCTTACCGAAGAACTCGTCACTTCGTGACAGTGATCCTGGAGCGGCAAGCAAAGAGGGGATCTCCTTCAATTTCTGGAGACCGACAAGGATTCTGTCAACTGTGGCAACAAGCCCAGCATCGAAATCTTCAATGGATAGAGTGGTCTCATCAATTTCACAGTCGGGCAACATAATATTGACGTTCACCCAAGGAACAATCTGGCCGAGTACAAAGGACAGATCTGGACGCTCCTCAGTCCAGCTTGTAAGGTTGGCGTTCAACTTCTCGAGGGATGAGGAAGCCTCTTCCACGGTGGTTTGGTGTAATTTAGAGTAAACTCCAAGGGGCAGTTCAGGAAGGCTACCCAGGGATGTCCTTAGGCGATCGAACGTATCCTTCCAAGCCTGTAGACTCTGAGAGATGCTTGTCGAGTTAATCCCAGAGAATTTGGCATGCAAACCAACAACTGTGGCGGCCAGGCCGAGAATAGGTGCCAACCATGCCACCGCTCTTGTTACCTCCTGTCTCTCGATCGGCAGTTGCGGGTGGGCCTTGAAGATCGAAGAAGAGTCAAAGGTCCAGAGGTTTGAGATCTTGACAAGGGTCGATTGCAGTGCTGTCACATCAGAAAGGGCCGGTGAGATTGTAGCCCTCTGCTTCCGCGCGAGAGCGAGAAGATGTTCGATAGATCCCGAACTTCTGGATATTTCCACGTTGCTCAAGTCTTCAGAGTAGTTTCGTGCTGCGAGGCGAACGCGTGGGAGCAGGTCCAATAGCCTATGGAAATAGAGGTCGGAGCTATTGACCAAAGGCGATGCCGCAGAACCAGATTCAAACGCGGGGCTGGTCGCAAGTATTTGCGCAACAGTGGCTTGAGTCTCGATCAAGCTGGTACCGGCGCTCCGCTTCACTCCCATCTCCAATAGCCGTCGCAAAGTGTCCGCATAGAGACGACGCTTTTGGACTTTGAGATGCTGAACATCGTCTTTGTTATCCTCAGTCAGGGTTTTCGGTGTCTGCGTTTTGAATTCCTGGATGCTTTCGATGACGTATTTGACAAAGCCATTAAGATCTTCAGCGATATCAAATTCGGATGGGATTGAACTATACACCTGCATCATGTTGCTAGCAGTGACGTCCGGGTTCTTGAATCGAGGTGGTCTGTCCACCCAAGCCTTCTCTTCCTGCTGGCACATGGCAAGTGCTTCGCGGAAAACAGAGGAAGCCAGAACAATGCTGTTCTGGCTCGGGCTGGCATCCTCGTTGTTGTCCGGCATATCTTGTTCCAGAATGGGCTGCGCAGGTTGCGCCAGAGCCGCTCTGTATTTGCGAACCAGCTTGAACAATTTAGTGTGAGACCGCCGAGCACTGTCCTTGAGCGTGACAATGTTAGTGTCCTTCCAGCTAGCCAACTGAATCTGCTCCTTGATGTCCTTCTCAAGAGCTGATCGCTTCTCGACCAATGGTTTTAGCACAGAGGGCTCAAACTGCTGGTAGTGAACAAGGTAGTTGTCTAGAGCAGAAACAAGCTGGCTCAAGGACGGGAAATCTTGGACATAGAGCAAGAGCAGAGATCGGAAGTTCTTGACAAGTTGAAGGCGCTCACTGTACTGGCCCAGGGTTGCTGAGTTGAAAAATTGCTCCAGAGTAGCGGTAGTTTCCTGGATATGTTCTGACAGCTCCATTTCGCCTGATTCTGCGATTTGGAGCGGAGCCCGAATCATGGCCTCATAAGCAATGAACCACCAAGAGCTCACGTCCTGGGTGCACTTCTCATTCTCGATATCCAGAAGCCTTGCCCAGGTCGACAGCTCTAGTCGCCGCCAACTAATGGTCAGACTAGTTATCTCTTCGTACAAAGAGGCCGCCGAGTACTCCCGGCTTGCTACAAGTTGCCATTCGTGGACATGGGCATGAAGCTTTTCAAGCTTGGTGATGAACTTCGCAACAGGCTCAGTGTGTTTGAACTTGAGGATCTCCCCGCAGCACAAAATGACATCCTCAAGCACTGCATGGTCTGGCCAGGACTTCTGGATTTGGACAAATCGAGCCCTTGTCGACAGGGTCAAAGTGACAAGCTTCTTCGCTTCAACCAAATTTGAATCCACGTAGAAGTTGTATTTGCCTTCAGTCTGAGTCTGCCCTTCATTGAGAGAGTCCTCCAGAAGCAAAAGAATACCGGAGATCTGGCCATTCGGATCCGCATCCGACATACAAGCCTTATTCTCTGACCATGTCGAACCCAACAACTGGGAGGCCTGCTTGACGTAACTTGACAACGCCTCCTCACGCTGTTCAGACTGGAAGAGTTTGGCATGCAGTGATCCAAGGCGTACAGCGATTGCTTTGGGATCAAAGCGACCAGACACCTTGCCTTCTTCTTCTTCGGCCGCACCATCTTCATATGTGGGGAAAAGCTCGCGTAGCTCGTTTTCGTTGACCTCTTCTTCGTCCTCCCAAGACCCCTTGTAGTGATATAACTCTGACTTTTTAGCTTCTTCCTCTTGGTCTTCTCGAAGCTTGGCTTTCCACAGAGCATGGAATTGCTCGAACAAACGGCGAAGGGTTTCCCGTCCAGCCTGTGTATGGATTATACCTTGATCGGCATTTTCCGCTAATTGCAAGGAACACAATTCGTGGAACCACAAATCCGTATCGCGGATGGAACTGATTTCCGACTGCTGCTGACTGACTCCAACAACGGGATGAATGTGACCTCCAAGGAATGGTGTGGTTTCCCTAACAGCCTTCAGCAGTTGCATGTCATTCGATTGACGAGATTGGCCGGAAGAAAGATAGAGTCCCAGGTCAAGGATCTGGAGAAAACGGACAACAGGCGTCGTGATATCGTCATAAGACCGGTAGTTTGCACTAAGGCGGTGGCTAAGCTGGCGAGCGTTATCACGGAGTAGATCAACCATTCGCTGCGATTCCGCATTTCCTTCACCTGCTGCAATCACAATCTCCTCAGGGCGCCGATCAAGGACCGAATTCACGAGACTTGAGAATTCTCCATGAAGAAGATTGGTCTCAGAAATTGTTGGCCTGCTGACGGATGATGGTGGGGGAGCTGAACCAAGATCGCGTAATTCGGTCTGCAGGATTTCAAGTCGTATGTTCGACGACTGGCCGGAAAAGCCAGCCTCGTAGGAAGAGATTGCTTCAGACTTTTCTGTGAGCTCCAACGAGCGTTGGGAGTGTCTCTTTCTCCGTACGACCAGGCCCAACGAAGGATCGAATGGCTTGTCTGGGACAAAGAGCCGCAGGAAGATGACAGCTAACTGAACAATTGCTGCACCGGTGGTTTCCACTGAGCTTACACTCTGTTGCGCATCAACTACCAGCGATGAAACTAGCCTTGGGAGATATTCTTGTGCAAATTTCGTGAAGTAGTGGTCTCCAGGCAAGCTCGTTGACAGATGGATTTCTGGTAACGCAGGACCGTCGTACAATCCTTTCTCTTCGATGGTACGAAGAACGGCAATCAGCCGCTCCAGAGATTGTGGCTCAAACAAGTCCCCATGAAGAGTGGCAAGCTCCGTAGTAAGCTTCGCAACAACCTGCCTAAGGACCATGAGTTGGTCCATACCAATTTCCCGACTCGTCAGAGTTAGTGCCTTTGAAAGCATCTTCTTCTCAACCTCCAGTGCATCCATCTGACCCAAGCTCGTAGAACCGACGAAGGTCAATCTTTCCAGTAGTGATAGCGATACAGTGCCGCTAATAGCTGACCCAAATACCGACGGATCCTCGGTTCCTGAAAACAAAGAAAGCTTGTGGAGAACATTGGGGATTTGGCTCCGCAGGCTCGACCCCTCCAAAGGCCGGGCGACACGGCCAGCAAGTAGTGGTAGGATAGCTCGAATGACTTCGTCTTTGCCAGTTTGATCCTTGTCAAGAAAGGATATATCATGGTACTGACACAAGGCCTCGAATTCGGCCGAGAAATATGGGCCTGGTGTTGAGTCTGCGTCTCGTACGCAAGCTGCCAGTTCTGCAACAGTTTGTCGGAGGTCCTAAGGATCGTAAGCATCCAAAATGAACAAAGCTAAGAAATATGCGGATGGCGTCAGTGTGAGAATACTTACTTGTATGGGATATCCTTCATCGGCGCCGTTCACAAGGATGGCTTCTTGACCGCCAATTAGAGAATTACGCACCTGACTCAGCTGAGACAGATCGAGGTGAGTCTTCGTGGCGATTTTTGTGAAGTCAGATGCGACACTCTCCAGTTCTAACAGGGATCTCAATTGATCTTGAGTGGAAGGAGTCATTGGTCTCCATGATTCCCAGAGTCTTTGCATGCTGAGCCCTGTAGTCAATGCCCAGTTCTCTTGGAACCGACCAAGTGCTTGAGAAAGCGCCACAGCCAGTTGCTTCAATGGGGCCCAGGATTCGTAAAGCGAAGCGCACAACTCCTTTCCAACCTGAAGGTAGATCTGAAATTCACCTTGATCCACTTCGATTGCTGTCGTCATTCTGAATACATCTGCGGTGAAGTCGATGATAGCTCGAAGGGCGCGCACAATGCCAGGGGTCTGGAGGGCGTCCTGGCCTAGACTCTGGATGAAATCGTACACTGCTTGGCCACAATCGGACAAGAATGGGCCCACTGGCTGTGTTGCATCCTTCATCAAAGACGGTATTCTTCCCGAAGCTAAAGATCGTTCTAAGCGACTCATTTGGCTTGGCTTAAGCAGCTTTCCTGATTCATCTGCTTGCAATAGGCCCTGTCTTAGGCGGTGCAGGTCAAGCTTGTACTCTTGTAAGTGGGCCAAAACCATGAGCCACGCAAGAGGTACATCTTGATGCAATATCGAGGCCAATGGTTCGTTGACGAGAGGATGGAGAGGCTGCAAAGCTCCTTGCATAGCAAAGGAAGTATGGCCAATCACAACCTCTTTCTTGGCACACTTGAAAGGCTTGCATGCAGAGTTATCATGTATCGCGGACACGTACCGATCCAACGCAGAGGAAAAGATGTCTCTTGTGATATCCGAACCATATTGCGGTGTAAGCTTCAGCGCCCGCTGAAGATATGATAGATCGGCAACCGAGAGATGGTCCAAGGAAACTTCATGTAGAGCTTCCATCGATCCTTCGCTACCCGCGGAAAGATCGAGATCCCAGACCGACCGAAGGCGATACAGAGAGGACTGGTGGGTATAAGCAGGCATTGTCGGGCTGACGAAATCATTGTTCTCCTGAGGCAAGAAGCATATCTCGACACACCGATTCCGCATCGCGCGCGACAGCTCACCGTGGCGAGAGTCCATCGTCAGGAACAGCCTGAAGTTAGGATGCGGCCTTATGACTCGGGCATTTCCATCCTCAGTGCGTTGCTCGTTGAGGATAAGAGTTCCATTCGGTTCCGTTAGAGAATTCAACCTGTCAAGAACCGACGGATTGCAAAGATTGGCATTATCAAGGACGACCCAGTGTCCATGCTGGACGGCCTGTGTCAATACACCCTCCGTCCATTCAAATCCAACCTTCATATTATCAGACTGCTTCGCAATCTGCAGCAGACGTAGTGCCCGGTTGAAAAGCTTCTCCAGTGCAGCTTGAGGGCAATACTGGCACAGCCTTTCAAGCGATGAGCATATGACATCTAGCGGAACATCCGTGCAATGTAATTGTTCGTAGAACTGGATGAAAGGAGATGCCGTGACAGTCTCGTCTCCTGCGTAGGCAGAAATGACATGTCTGCGCAGAAACAGGGAAACATCGTGCATAAGAGACGAAATCTCCCTCCTGTAGTCGATCTGCTCAAACCCACCAACCAGATCCATCGTATCGGTATCAGCGCTGAGTGCTAATTCAACCAAACTAGCACCATTCATGGCAGCAAGCTTTCTGATGAGGGTCGTCTTTCCACATCCAGATGGACCCACCAAGATACTCGGCCATGCCTGTTCTATGCAAAGCATAAGCGACTCCAGAATGGACAGGTCGCCTGGCAGTATCCTCATTTGTGGGTCTGCTGTCTCCTGCAATAGCATGTCTCTTTGCATGATACCTAATCCAACTTGCAGGTGGTCGGGTGTGAGGTTGTGGTAGTAGCTTTTGGCATGTGTCGGAGTGTCGTTGAAAACCTGCTTATACAAACGAGAAACCAACTGACGATCCTCCGCACTCCTAAATCTCTGAGAGATGACAACATCAAGGAAGTTCTCGGTAGAGATCTGCAAGCTTCCACGATCTGCCAACTGGAGCCATCTTTGGATGTCTCGCAGGTTGACTTCCCAAGGCCCGCCAAGAGCTCCCAGGCGTCGTTCCTGAATAGCCTTGTTGAGAAGAGAAACAAATTCAACTAGGCCCTCAGTCTGCGCGGTAGAACTACCGGGGAAGAGCTTGGCACAGATTCTCTTCAAGTCCGTATTTGTAAAGCTGTCGGCGTAAACCACAGTGAATCTGTTAACGAAAGATGCGGGAAGTCCCTTTCTACCGCCACCCTGGTGATGCGGGTTTTGTGCAGCGAAGAGAACGAAATTCGGATGTCTTTTGAATGTTTGATCAAGCTCGGCGACATATACCATCTGACGGTGATCCAGGCAAGCATTAAGACCCTCGAGAACCGACTGAGAAGCCAAGTTCATCTCATCCAGGAGAACCCAGTCACCTCGTTGCATTGCCTGCAAAAATGGTGCATCACGCCAGGCAAACTGTCCAACATCGCCACCTTCCACAGGGACGTCTGATCCAAACAAATCCGTGAGGTCCGTCTGTTCGGACAGGTTGATTCGAGTAAGCGGCTTCCCAAGGGCCCTCGCAAGCGCAGTGACAAGCGTTGTTTTACCAACCCCCGGGCTACCTTCGAGAAGAATGGGCTTTGGCAATTGGAGTCCTCGGGCAATCCTGACCGAGTTGGCAATTGTAGTAGGTGCATCCATAATGAAATCAGGGTCCGGCATCGAATCGCTATTCATTGGAAGATGGAAGGGCCCAACACGCAAGGAAGAGCCATCTGTGTCAACAGTTGACTTCTGGAGATAGATTGCAGAGGCATCAACGTTGAAAAGCTCATGGATTTTGTCCAGACACAACTGGCGGTTCCCTTCCAGATTGTGCAGCGCTGTTGCAAGCATCGCCGCAGGATTCGCACCCAGAGTGTCAATGAACACCATCGCAGCACCCTGAACGATTGCAAACAGAAGATCTGAGTTTTGACACCTGTTGACAAACTCAACCCAGGCAAGAAGATCACGGAGAGAAAGCGATGAAGTCGTAGAATTTTGAAACACCACTTTGAACCACTTTGCAAACTGCAGCATTCCCTGGGAGATCTGCTCTGTGCCCACGTGGAGCTTGCTTTGTAGAATCGGCAAGATGTCCTCGTCTTCGGATAGCTGGGGAGCCCATATTTCAGTCATTCGGTTTCGAAGGGCGGCAGAAAGTTCACGTTTTCCATAGTCTCCTCCAGGATTCATCGTAGAGAGGAACTGGAAACCCTCGTCGGCAACAACCATAGAATTGATCGGTCCCTTTTCTGCGAGAAGGATGGATCGATGAGGCTCCAGAACACTGTTCAGTCTCTCCAAGACAGAGTCATCTGCAAGAGAAATTTCGTCAAGGAGGAAGAACTGTCCAGTCTTCATCGCCGTAATAAGACTTCCATCAGACCATTCGAACAGGGCATTTGAGCGCGTAATGTTCCTTTCAATTTGCGAAACCAATTCAGAGTCGAGAATTTGAAGCTGATCCGCGCTGATGGCACTGAAAGCCTCCTTCAGCTCCTCGAGAGACTTCGACGTGGCACTTTCTTCCGGGATGAGATTTTGCAAGTCACTCAGCAGCTGACTCTCGATCGCTGCCCTATTTCTTACAGGCCTTTGAGCACCTATGAGATCTCCTGTCTCCAAATTCACATGGGCGTTAACGATGAGCAGTTGCTTTTTGCAGATCTCTGCAACGGCTTGGCAAAGCTGGGTTTTTCCACATCCAGTCTCACCAACAAGCAGAACAGGTTCGTTGTTCTCAAGCGCTGTTGACACGAGTACGAAAAGCCTCCTCATCGCCTTGGTCCAGACAACGCCAGGAGCCAATTGCGAGAGATGAGGTGCACGTTTTTCCATTTCGGAAGAGCTATAGATGACATCTTCGTCAATGCGAACTCTCATAACTTCCTCGATCACACCCTTAACAGCAGCTCTTTCTTGGGGATTCCGCACTCGCTCTGCAAGCAGCATGAACCCATTGACTGCCAATTGTTCACGGTCATCAGCACGTCGTAAGGCCCATCGGAACAGATCACGCAAGGTGGCAAAACTGTTCTTTTGTTCAAACAGTCTATTTGCCTGACGCAGCAGAGACAGCTTCCGGTAAACCGAGACGATTCTGGTACAGAAAGAAGGGGCGATCTGAGAACGCTCTTTCAGAATGTATTCGAGTTCGCTTTCTGGTATGTCATCGAAATGAAGCTCCAGGAATCGATTCCGGAAAGCGCGCGACAACACCTTTCGACCACCGTAAAGGCCGGCAGGGTTTTGGGTTGCAAACAGCATGAAGTTGGGATGGGGGTGGACTACCTCCTGCGTCTCGGGTATGAAAAGCTCACGGTTATCATCTAAAAGCCGGTTCATCGCTTCCAAAACGTCCGAGGGTGCTAAGTTCAGTTCATCGAGAACAATCCAGTATCCATTTCTGAGTGCCTCTACCAAGACACCTTCCTGGTAGCGAAGTGTGCCATCATCACCGGAAACGTACGTTCCCAGGTATTCTTGAAGGTCGGTATGCTCGTGGTTGTTGATACGAACAAACTTGTTTCCAGACACCTTAGCAAGGTACTCAATCATACTCGTTTTACCGGCGGACGTAGGGCCCTGCAGCAAGACTGGGAATCGACGCGTGGAGCTTGCTCTGACTAGGTTCTTCAAGTTCTTCTCGATGAAGGGGGTGATGATGTAGTGAGGCTGCTCTTCGGGAGTCAAATGACCTTGACGCATCCAGTAATGTTTGAACTGAACATAGGCGTTTCCATCCTCTGGTGGTCTGGGCGTTTGACCAAGAAGTGCTCTGGAATTCTTTACGTTGCTAAAAAGATGTTTCTCAATAAGAGGCATCAACATCCTCTCTGAAGTTTGACTGAGAACGGTCAAGAAACTCATAGAGAATCCTTCGTACAATGCGCGACGCAACCCGTAGATATGCGCATGGTCAGTGACATAAACGAGCGCCCGGACGAGTGTTCTTATGCTGAAGTGTGGACGCTGTCCAGCGCCATCAGTGAGTTTATTCTCATTGCTGAGCTTCTTCGCTTCCATGTAAAGTTGTGCAAGATCTGGTACAGCTCTGGAATCGCTCATAGCCAAATCACCAAGATACTTATGGATCAGAGACAACAGATCGTCCAGTTCACTATCTGGGGATTGCACGTAGAATTCAGTGAAGCGTGACCGGAGACCAGGAGGCAGGTCCTTCTTCCCTGCGTCTGTTGCGGGATTCATCGCACCGAATATGCGGAAGTCGGGATGCCCGAACACTCGTTCGACATCACCAGCTTCGGAAAGCAGCACGGATGGGGAACCCTCGCTACCATGATGCAAAAGACTGGCAATGTTCTCAAGCGTATCAGGCGACGCCAGGTTTACTTCATCAAGAAGAACCCACTCGCCGTTCCGTAGAGCCCGGACAATTTTACCCTGAACGAAAGCAAACGCGAACTTAGCATCCCCCTGAGATACCTGGGACTCGAAATCATTCAGTTGAGTAGCAAATCTTTCCCACCGCTGTCGGAGGAACTGATACTTCGGCGAATCCAGTTTTCTCTTCTTTGTTGGCTGCTCCTCCGCGCCTTCGGTCGAGCCTTGTTTGACATTGAACACACCGTCGGCCAAGCGAACGGCGTCATGCCACAAATTGACTAGACGTACCCAGTTTCCAGAGGCAACACTCTTGGCCACGGATACGAGGAATTTTTGGTTCTTCTTTGCGGAGAATGTCAACTCAAACAGAGACACGAATTCATCATGCATCGGAACAGCCATTGTCCTGATATTTACGGGCTTGAACCCTCCCAACAGATCAGTGCTTTCACTCTGTTGCGACAAGTTCACAACTGTCAGTTTCTGACGCATCAGAGTAGCCAGCTGTTGAACCACGGTCGTTTTACCGATACCCGTTTCTCCTACAAGGAGGACAGGCTCAGCCATCTGTACAGCACCGGCGACCTGTTCCATGAGCCCCAAAGCGGCTCTGGTGGAAGCAAAGCGAGAAGACGCAGCGGCAGCTTTTGAGAGTGACCCACTTGGAACTTTGATCTTGCGGCAAACTTCTCTTCCAAGGGTAAGGGTGTTCCCCTGATCGGAATAGACGGGCGTTCGTTCGTGAAGGCAAAACCGTGCTCGCTGGGGTGAGATCTGGAGGGCTTCGGCAACAACCAGAGCAAGGGTGTCTGCCATGCTCTTTTCAGGGATGTACTTCAGGAAGATATCCACGAAGTCCAAGAAAATTTCGTCCTCGGCGCCCTCCGTAGTAGCTTCGTACCCAGTCTTTGCACCAAGTCGCTCCAATCGTCTGTGCAAACGGCTGCAAAGTTTGATAAGATCACGGAGACCTGGTGTGCGTCCTTGAGAGCTTTTGATTGCAAGGCTGCCATGGAAAGAAGAACAAAGTCTCTGGTACACATCCATGATGGTGGGGACCCGGGATTCAAGCAGGGGAAATTTGTGTTTGATTACCTCTCGCACCTCGTCTATTGTGAGTGAATCAACCTGTACTCTTTTCCACAGCCTGCTTCCCAGCACGGTGGTGCTTGGGGCAATCTCTTCACCCGCGATATTGTACGATGATTTCATGGTTGCAATGATCTTGAATCCTTCAGCGCACTTGATACGCTCTCTCCTGCTGGCTATGGTCAACTCTCCCCTCTCGATGATGGGAAGGATAAGACCGATGACTTCGGAGGGAGCACGGTCCAGATCTTCAATCAAGATCCAGCGACCTTCTCTCGCAGCCTTTGTCAAGACACCGGGTTGCCATGAGAACGACCCTGTGGCAGGAGACGTGGAGTACATCCCAAGAAGACTTTTCGCATCCGTCTGTTCATTCAGATGCAGTGTGACCATGGATTCCGACTGACCCATCGTCGCCGCAACGTCATTGATCAAGGTGGTCTTCCCGGAGTTTGGCAGGCCAACTAGTAGGATGGGCTCGGGGTTAATCAAGGCTGTGGCGATCTTCCGTAGGTTATCCACGGCTGTGGGCGTTCTCACAATCGAGGACGGCGCTGACGGCGTGCCCTGTTGTCGAGGGATAAGGACACCACAGACCTCGGCGGTCCTAACTGTAAAGTAATCCCGCAGCATCTCGACTTGCGACAGGCTTTCCGATGCCAGCCTATTGGATCGCGCGACCTGAATCTGCTTCTCTAGGGTGTTCCACCGACGTTCCTCCCACAGGCCAAGGCAGCGGTAATCAATTGTGGTACCTTCCCATTCCCCTTCGATAATATCGTCTGCAAACTTCGCCTTAATTATATCTTCGGTAGCAGCATCTGCCGCGCGCATGTACAAGGCAAAGCATCGGATTGCCAGGTAGCACACGGATTGGTCTCGGTGTCGGAAGAGGGACTGGAGTTGTGAAGGGGAAACGGCTTTCGAAAAAGCCTCGGTATCATAAGAAAGAAGTCTAAAAATTGCTAGCAGTAGTGTGCGGACTGTAGCATTGTTCATTTGTAAAAGTGTTTGCTCGTCGGACGCAGCCAAAGCCGACAGAGGTCCAGCCCGAGACATGGCATATTGGCTTGCAAAAGACCGGAGATATGGCGCAAGTGGTAGGACTCGGGAAAATGCGGAGATGACATCGATCTGGTCGACCTGAGACTCGGATAGGAGCCATCGTGCGGCCAAATCGACAAAAATCGGTTCGTATAGGCAAAAGAAGCTTTCAGTACATTTCGGCTTCAACGCGCCAACCGCAAGCGCATTCAGATATTGCGTCCCGGAGGCTGTGCGAATGAGTTCCGCAATCTCATTCGGAAGCTGCTCAAAGATCTGGGACTCCTGAAGAGTCCCCTCGTAGGCAGGTCTAGCATCCATGCTGAACCCAACCGCCAAAGGAACCCTGGTGGTGAGTAGTAGGGGAAAGAGCACGCCAATGGCTGCACTTTTTTTTTCCTTCGAGATCGTTTTCTGCCACCGCATTTCTGGCGCGGCCCCACCGCCAGTCCCTCACCGCCTTGGCCGGCCGCGGAGGTCAGGCCAGAACCCGACATGCAGCTCGATGGATGACACCAGTTGTCGCCAACGCTGATGGAAGATGGGTAGTCCATATTCTCCCTTTGTTGTTCAAATCGGTGGGTCGCCGAAGCACCGCATATTGTGTCTATCTCGTTCAATCTGTCTAACATACCATTGTATATTTTCGTCTATGATAATGCACACTAGAATTCGATGTGACTATCTTTTACTTTCCTTTTCACTTTTCAAATATGTATAAATCTTGAATCTTTGAGCTAATTGAACTTTATATGTGATTTTCTATGAAATATACTTTTTGGATGTGCACATTTTATAGTATGGTTCTGTCACAAGATTGAGGCAATTCACTCCTTGCTATTTTGATATATCTTGTTCTAGCCCCTCCTACACGCTAGCTTATGATTCTACATCATCGCTCTGCAGACTTATAGACCTATACACAAGCCATCAATAATGATTGTTGTTCATCTTTCGCAAGCCAGGGCACATGGCGATCGACCCCCCACATTTTCTGCCCGCCTTATCAAATTCCACCGCCTTTCCATCCACCAATCGGAGCCCCTCATGTCCACATGTAATTCCGCCGGCCGCGATCTATCGCCCCCGACATGCAGCGATCGAGGTGCTTCGAAACCTCACCTTACCGGCACCTGTTTCCGATTTCCCCTTATATCCTTAGACATCCACACCGACAAAATGATGGCCGATCCATTTGAAGTGCGCATGCGCTTTACTGCGCAGCTACAACACCTCAACGCCTCCGTCACATCGTCCCAGAAAGCCGCGCATTATGCGCTCAAATACCGCGACATGGACGAGGATCTCCACTCCTGCATCCTCGAACAGCTGGAGAGGGTATGTCTCTTTAGCGCTGCCTAGCTATAGTTGATACTGACACGGTTTTCAGAATAACATCAACAACAGAGCGAATATCATGTATTTCATCGAGCAGTTCTGCGAAATGGCCACCAAAGAGGACCACGCCCCGTACGTCCGGATGATACAGAGAGATATCCTGCGCGTCGTCGATGCTGTCGCACCACCGGATGGCTCCGGTGCTGCCAATATCAAACACGTCCGTCGAGTGCTCAACGGGCTACAGAGCAAGGAAATTCTCTCCGCGGCGACGGTGGCGGAGATTGACGCGGGGCTGAAGGAGCGGGAGACTCACCCGGCGCATCTGGACCTGGAAGCTGAAGAAGGGACGGAAGGTGGCGGAGGTGGCATCAGATCGAAAACGGGAACGCCGAGGGGGTCGAAGGGGAACGGGATGCGAGTGGACAAGCGACAGATTGAGCAAAGAATCGAGGAAGATCGTGAGCGCAATAAGCGACTACGAGAAAGTATGTGGACGGTTAGCGGAGATGACGGCGATGAGCAGGGCAGGTTCTGGGACGAGGCCAGTGATATTGGAGAGGACGATTTCCTGGCTGCGAATGAGGAACTCATGGAGCGCAGACAGATGATCGACGCCCGGTGATGCGTGCGTGCACACATTCGAGCTCTTGCGATGCAGCTCGACTGCTTCGTTTTGATCACTTGCGCAAAGATTTACTCGATCGCAATTTTTTGCTGGGATTGGATGGTGTTTTAGGGATGGAATGGAGCTAGGTCTTCAAAACTACAGAGCATCTGGTATGGAGCGAATGGCGTTTTCAATCGTTGATTTTTGGGGATATTTTTTTGAGTGCATAAACTACGGAGTACCTGCAATGCATGTGAAGATAGCTGAATTGATACATTGAACCTGCTAGACGATCCTCGACGACTGCTGTACTGTGTATGTACCCCATACCGCGCATACCTCTGGGGACCCACTCCTCGACAGGCCGCCTTCGGATAAATATGGCGCCGGCCAAATTTGATGGATCTGGATTTCCTAGTTTTTGAACCACTTCTGGGCGCAATAACATTTCTCCAGGGAATTACATGTCACACGGGAGTTTCTCTGATACTCTATGTTCTCCCAGATTGTAACGGCAGCAAAGGGGCTATTTTCTCGACAGGACTCCGACGACGTTTCCCTGGAAAAATCTCACACTACCTCCGGTGCCCCATTTGGAAGCGCCAACAACGCCAACACCCGGAAAATGGTCACAGCCACGAGACAGCGGAAATTTACCGCTGACCAACCATCAACTGAGTCCAATGCGAACGGTTCGATCGAGACGAAGGGCAAGCGCAAATCCGAGCCCGTGGGCTCCGCACCCACCGAGACGCAGAACAACAAGCGGAGGAAGAGGACCAGTCTAGAGGCGGTGCAAGAGCCGGAGAGCAAGCCCTCGAGTAAGAAGTCGAAGACGACGGAGCAAAATGAGACGAAGCAGCCGGAACCTTCAGCGTCATCAAAGACTAAGCATTTCCGCTTTGACAGCGAAGAGCCAGAATTGCCCGAGGTTGCTGCGCTAGAAGATACTACGGAGACGCAGCAAGAAGTCCAAAATAGTGATGATGATGGCAGTGATGATGAGGCCCCAGAGACTATCGACAACTCTGCGCAACTGTCGAAGATCAAGATGGAAGCCAAGCGACAGGAGCGGGCTAAGCAAATGTGAGTGATGGTCAACTTGTGACCTCTTGCTGCACACTTCTAACTTTTATACAGAGAGGAGCAATTGAAGAGGGACAAGAGAAAACAGCTGGACGACTTGCGCAAATCTCAAGCGAAGTTGACAAAGAAGAAGGAAGCGGATCTACTGTCGGAAAGCACAGAAACCCTCCAGGGGACCACCACGCAAGAGGCACGCCGGTCGGCTCTCCCGGCTCTCCTTCCCGACGACATCTTGAATGCAGCACCCGATGTGCGCCCCCCGACACCCCCTGCCGAGGAGAGAAATTTCATGCACAAGAAGCCCAACAAGTTGAGGTTCCTGGACAAGAAGGAAAAGGCGCCTAAGGATGTGAGAATGGGGGATGTCACTATCCGTGTTCTGGACGATACTGTATCGAAGAAGCAAAACAAGCCTGCCCTCCCACCGAAGGCTTCCAAAACGGGACGGAGTGCGAAACAGAATTGGCTCAACAAATCCCGCAGCACAGGCAGCCTGAATGGCCTGAGACGAACGGCGGGGGCTTCCTCGGGATTTGTGCGCAGATAGCAGGTCTTTGGCGCTCTTTCATACCACCTCGAGAATCGATTTCATTCTTCTAATAAAAAGTCATTGGGAAGGAAGCAGGAGATGCGGGCTGAGGACATTTAGAAATTGGCACTTGTCTTTCCTGGGTTGATAATGCCCGCTCCTGGGCTAGATAGTAACGGAGCGGCCCCGCATCCTTCAGGAAGCGATTGCATCGGTCCCTCGGTACCTTTCGTCCTTACTGTCACAGGAGAGGGTCGGTTCGGACGAGTTTCTGGTCGTACAGAGATCTTCTTGTCTACAAAGGAGAGAGAATTGAAGGCATATTTGACCGGGGTCGTACAATCCGGCTAGAAAGTTTGATCGACGGTGCCATTTTCCTGCAGCTGGTAATTGCTTTTTCCCCTGGACGTTTCTTGTAGCACTCTGTAGCGCACGTATGGATGGGCATGCAGACGAGTCTGCCCAAAAAAACGCCAGCAGCCCTACTAGCAACTGGCAGCTCTTGCGTGAAACCGAAGAAGGAGCGGACCGGGGATTGGGCAGAATGGCAGCCTCTGGCGGGCGCACGTGCGGAGCTTGGAGCTCTTTTTGATCGGCTCCCTCCAGTTCCATCTCGCCTTTTCTCCTTGTCCAACCTCCCCCCCCCCCGGAAACTTCCCGGCGCAATTCGTGCTTGTACGCAGAGTAAGGCATGCTCGAAGCCGTGTCTCCTCCTGAACCCGCCACCATGCTTCCGACAACAGAATCCTCTCCCCTCCTCCCCCAGCATCTCCCGGCTTCCTCCAATACGTCACCACGAGGAGCCCGTCCGCCGCGAACAGTGACATTCAACCCATTGGCAACAGTCAGTACATACCATGATAACACGGCCGCAGACCCTACCTTCAGGCCTCTTCATTCCGGTTCCTCATCCGCTCCGCATTCTCAGGAAACTCAATATCGTCCGACCGGCCTCTCCGCCCTGAATAGCAAGCTCCGCCGACGCAACAGCCACGGTTCTCCTTTTACCACCGCCAGCCCTTCAATTTCTGCAGTCCCCAAAGTCGGGCCCCAGAGAACAACGAAGAAGGCACAGAAGCTCAAACTTCTTCCCGACCCCATTACCGCCGCCGAGGAAGAGACCACCGAGGATGATTTCCCGTCCGATGTTTACTCGCAGATTGCCCGAATCAAAGAACCCACGGCCAGGAGCCATGCGGCACGGTTAGGAAAAGCGGACCGGGACCGATTACCGCGAGTGACAGCCTACTGCACGGCCAATTCGTATACACTGGATAGAATTATCAAGTTTCTCAAATCCCGTTCGAAAACCCGCGGAGCGAATCCGAAGCTATATGACGAGTGTGTCTACTCTCCGTATGACTACGACTATGAGGAAAAGCAGAAGAATACATGGATTGCGTCCAATAATGGATTCAGCCTGGGGGACAACCGGCCTCCTCAACGTCCGGTCGGTGAACGCAGGTTTTCAGACAGTGTGGTTGAAGTCCAGGATAGCAGTAATGTTCGACAGGACCTCATTGATCTGCAAGAGTCGGAATCTCATCCAACCGCCATAGACGATGTTTCTAGAAGCGCCATCGCAGAGCCCCAGGGCGAAGTGCATCCCGACTTCGACACGACAATCCATACCCCCGAGGTGTTTCTCTTTGACTACGGAACGGTTGTCATATGGGGCATGTCCCCCCAGCACGAGCTACGATTCTTGTCCGATGTATCCAAATTTGCGACCTCCATTCTGAGTTCCGAAGACACACAGGTGGAGAACTTCAATTTCTACTATGCTCGCGAGTACCAGGCTCGGATATACAACGACTTCATCTCGCTACGCGATCCTCGAAACCACATGATCAAGCTCACCATTTCCCATGCCCTGGCCCAGTCCGTCAAGACCTCATTATTCGAAGACCTCGTCTCTGAGACCATCTCCAATACCGCACCCCTGCCCGCTCAAATCGCCCAAACAGGTAGCGTCAATCTCACGAGACGCCAAATCAACATGCAAGTCGGCGAACTATTCATCCTCAGAATCAACATCCATCTTCAGGGCTCCGTCCTAGACAGCCCAGAGCTGATGTGGGCTGAGCCCCAGCTCGAACCAGTCTACCAGGCAGTCCGCAGCTACCTCGAGATGGACCAGCGCGTGAGTCTCCTGACCGAACGACTCGATGTGATAGCGGATCTTCTCGCGGTCCTGAAAGACCAACTAACTCACCGCCACGGTGAGTACCTCGAATGGATCGGTAAGTCCCCTTGCTTTATCCAGCCTTTGCTGCCCTGGCATTCACTAATAACGTACGACAGTCATCGTACTCATCGCCGCGGAGATTCTTGTTGCCGCCATCAACATCGTAGTCGACCTCTACGCTGGCGTGGAATAGGCCCTCATTCATCCATCCCCTTTAGCTTTCTTTCAACGAGTCTACACCTGCAGTCTAATGGTCAATCCCCCCCCCCCCAAGGCCGGCCTTGAACTTGTCTTGTCCATCCATACATGGAGTGTCTATGTTACCTTTTTTTTTCTTTTCTGTCATTCTTACTTCCGGGACTGGAGTTAGGGGTAGCAGAGTGGGAAACCCTTGCATCGCCACAGACATTACTCGCATGATAACTTGTACACATACTTTTCTCTGGTCGTGTCGTGGGCGCAGTTTCGGTGGTTCAAACATATTAATATCAGATGTAGCTTATCTGCTCGGCTTCTGTCCGTTGTATCTGCTAGCTGTGTACGGAGTACTCCGTAGGAGAATGTTTATGGTATGTCGTGATTTACTACGACGGAGTACATTTGAGGCCTCTACTCGATAGATACTTATGCATGTAAGGTGTCATGTGATCCACCTCTACCCTCCTTTCTTCCCCATCACGCACTTACGACAAAGTGACCTCGATACCGCATACAGGAATACCTAGTCATTGACCCTTGGAATAAACCCAGTAGTATACCAATGTTTCTCCAAACCGGACCTAACATAAATATTTTCCATCCCAGCATATCAAAGAGCAAAAAAAAAAAAAAAAAAAACCATCATACCAGAGCAAACACCAAGAAAATTGAAATAGGATAGGATGAGATAGGGTAGGATAGAAAGAAAATAAGATACAAATACAACCAACCCCTCTCCCCATATCATCGACGAAAACAGAGAAAAAAAAAAAAAAAAAAAAAAAAAAAAAAAAAAAAAACAATAACACCCATTAGAAAAGAGACCCCGGGGGAGAGAAAAGGCAGGTACTAGAATGATGACCCAACCACACAAACCAAGCAAAACAGACAGACAGACAAAACGTATGTATGTAGTAGTAGTGGTATCACATCACATCACATTACATCACCCCTCCCTCTCCTCCTTCATCTCCTTATCCATATCCATCGGCGTCGTCGACTTCTCCCCGGCGTCATCGGCTCGCCCAGACTCGGGCTGATGGCTGCCGCGATCGCTTCCCTCTTGATCGCGAGCCGGGGAACCGTTACTACCCGGTTGGATGCGGAATGACGAAGTCATATCGTCCTGTGACGGGGCGGGGGCGAGTCGAGGCAATCCGCCGGCGGCAGCGCCGTCGCCGGAGTCCTGCGCATTGGCGTTCTCGGTCCCGTTGTTGGCGGCATTGCCTGCTTCGTCTTCGGCGCCGGGCTCGGTCGGCATGTTGGATTTCCGTGATCGTTTGACGCGGAGGGGTCGTTCTTGGGGCTGTTTCGTCATCGTCATCATCAGTACTTGGGCCATCCATCCATCCATTCATTCATTCATTCATCCATCCATCCATCCATACACCCAATAATAACATCCAGGATAGTTATATAGCTGGGAGGATTATGAATCCAGTAAAACTCACCGTAGGAGGCTGTTCATCCGAACTCCCTTCCGTCTCGTCATCCAGGTACGCACCACCTCCACCGTCTCCACCACCGGTCTTCTCCTCCGCGCCATTCGCCGTCGAGATACTAGTCATCATGGCCGCCGCGCGGGCCCGCAGCTCGGGGTTCACGCCGGACTGCGCCTCCTCGGTCATGCCCGTCACCTTGGAGAGTCGTTCCAGCAGGATGCAGGATTCCAGGCGCATCTTCTGGATGTATTGCCAGCCGCGACGGTTCCGGACGCGCATCAATTCGTTTTCTTCTTCGATCTCGTTGAGGCGTTTTTTGAGCGCCAGGCATTTGCGCTTGTAGGCGTTTTCGACGCTGGGGGGGTTCGACGTCGTCGAGGGTTGGCGGGTGGTTGGGTCGTCCATGGTGTGGGGAGGATGGGTGTAGAGGGAGGGGGTTTTTTTTTAGAGGGAAGAGGAGTGGTGGTGATGGTGGGGGGAAGGGTCGTGCTGCGATTGTTGGGATGAGTAGTAGGTTCAAGGGATGAGTGGTAGAGGTGGTGGTGAAAGTAGGTGGATGTTGGTCTTCCCTGTTCGGAGATGCGAATCTGGTTGGAGCGATTTCTTTGTTCGGACAGCCGCTGGATAAGTAGGTCTGGGGTTAGGTAGCGGGATGGAGGAATCCGGAGTCGGCGGAGGTTTCTGGGGTGAGTCCGATGGCACCGAGGAGGATCACCGAGGAAACGATCGAGGCTGCAGCTGCAAACGCCGGACGAGGTCGAGAGCTGAAGCCGAAGCAGAGCCACGCCCCGTTCTGCCGGTCGGGGTTCCGGGCGGTGAGGCCAGGCACGATCTATAAGTAGTATGCTGTGTCTCTAAAGAGTACTGATTCTCTACATCAGATGTACAAACGGCATGGCGTCGTTCATGGTCATTACATTGCACTAACTAGTACTACTAACTACTAACACCTAGGGAATTATCATGATGCTTCTAATCACCATATGTACCGAAAGCAGCCCATTAATGTCCACCAGTGGTGGGCAACCCCAGGAACACCTTGAAAGAGTCGTAACTATATATCCTTGTCAGCACCGCAGTCCAAACAACCAGGACAACACTTACATCAACCATTGGAACCCCGTCAATGTACCCAACATAACAATACGAACAGGCAAGCCATTCCACAAGCCGGAGAAACCAATATTCCCATAGATGCGGGACACAGCCGTCATGGCGCCCTCACCCGCTGCGAAAACACCATCAGCCCAGTCCCCACCCGAAGATTAGACCAAAGGAACTCACCTTTCCGATCGGCATTCAACTTGCTCACCATGACATCAGCCGGATGACTAACAATGGCGCAGAAGATACCCGCAATATAGCCACCCAAAAAGCTGACCCCGGTCTGCTGCAAGCCATTATAGCTCTCCTTGGGCTTCCCGAGGGTCTTATAGATATACTTGACGGTCTCCTCGAATGTGGCGAACTTGGTCATCGTATAGGGGATCTGTCTGGCCCAGAGCGGATACAGCCCCTTGTACAGACCGGACATGCCCTCCTGGGCGACCACCTTCCCCCAGCCTTCACGCAGGGAGTGCGCGAACGGCGGCAGCGTCGTCTGCATGCGCACCTTGATCGCCTCCATGGGGCAGAGGGCGATGTCCGCGAAGAACTCGGCGGAGGCGGACGCGCCCAGGAACACCACGGTGCGGTTGGCGTTGGGGAACATGTTGTCGCCGTACAGGTATTTGAAGTACTCGTAGAAGCCATACTTCCCGGCGCCTTGCATCGAGTAGCCGACGAAGGTGGGTGTCCAGCCGAAGAAGATCCCGCGCAGGCCTTCCTTGGACATGATGCTGCGCCAGGCGGACAGGTTGGACGTGTAGATCTTGGGGTCGACTTGACGACGGCATTTTACGAGATCGAGGGGGGTGACGGCTGTGTGGGTTGGGCCTGCATGGAAAAGGAGATTAGGGGGTGAGGAGATGAGGGAATTGAAGGTATATACTAGTACTCACCGCAAGCTGTTCGGGACTCATAGTAAGCTACCTGGTTTACATGGGGATAAGGGAAAGATAGGAAACCTACCGACAATGCCTCCGAAGGTACAACTCGCAAAGTACTTTGCGGAGTTGGGCTCGATCTTACCCAGCGGGTAACTGGGCTTTTGTGTAGCCATGATTGATGAATAGTATGGCCGGGAATTGAAATTAAAACGGATGCGGACGGAGTAACTGATGCTTATCGGGATGATCTAGAGTAGAGAGTAGAGAGCAGAGGAGAGGAGAGGAAAGAAGATACAGCAAAACCAGACCAACCGAGCGAACGAAGAGCAGACAAGACGAGAGTGAGTATCACAAATCCACAATGCAACCTGCCATCCCCTCCCCAAGAATAGATCCCGTGCACACGACTCGATCAAGGTACAGCTCAGCCCAGCTCAGCTCGCATGTCGTCAGCGCCGCGGCTTATCGGCCGTCCCAAACCGGCGCGTCCAGCCCCATTCGTGAAGTCAGTCCAGATCCAGTAGTCCTCTGGCCGGCAGCGGCTAACCGGCACTGGCACTGGCACTGGCACTGGCACTGGCACTGGCACTCACTGCTGTCCCCCCCCTCCGATTTGCGGTTCCGGTGAGAGCGCGCTCTTTGTGTGAATCTCGGCACTGCTGGTGTGAAATTGCTTTGTTTTTTCTTCCTTGTACTATCTATCTATCTGGTGCTGGTCTGTTGCGTCTGGATGGATGTGTCGGCAGGGTCGATGACGTCAGGACATCCGGGGTTGCCGGACAAGAAACATTGCGTGTTCATTGGTCCACTTTAGTTGCACAAGAGAGGGCACTATTCCGTTTGTGTACATGCATTGTTTGCATTGGATTCATACTTACCTTACTGATACAGTGTACTGTGTAATTGCAATGGAGATGGGATGTTCATTAAGTATTCGATCCTCTCATAGGATGATGCTATATACAGAAATTACATACATGGAATCTAGTCTAGTGTACTATCAGGAGCCCGGAGCCCAGCTGCCTATTCTCCTCCCGTACTGTACAGGTCCCCCATGGATTGGGTAAACGAGGGGGCAAATGAGGACATACCGGGATTCGAGGCTATCGAGGCCAGTACATCTTCCCGGCTAGTGTTTGCTAGGAAAAGCGCTAGCTTGATGCCGAGGGTAGTGCCACTTCGCGACAGGACACTCCGGATCATCTGGGCCTGGGTGGGCGTAGTCAGGTCGCACGTCAGGATAAACCATAGAGGCCACATCATGCTATGGATATAGAATGCTCGGACAGGATGCTTGCCCCCGGTAGATGGGGCTAACGGATTCCCAAATAGGTCAACCTCTCCGAACGTGAATGGGATACTCTGACAGGACTCGGTGATCAGATCTTGACAGATCCGTATACTCTCTGCCTCTTGCTGGGATGCCTCGCGTTGTATGCCCGGCGATTTGACGGTGGAGGCCAGTGTCCGGAAGAGATCGATGAGAACCAGATGGACCATCATCCGGCCCACACGATAATGAAGCCAGATACTGGCGATGATCATCTCCCGGTACGTGAGCACGTCTTCACCCGTGTGGGAGCGGATCGCGAGAGGGAGCCCATCACCCGGCACGCTGTGGCTCCATTCAAATAGCTCTGTATCCAGTTTCCTACACGAGTCAATCCATTCGGCCAGTTGGGTGATGCTGGCACCGCCCAAGCCATTTGAAATCGACGAGGGCTCACACACCAGTGGTGCGATCCCCGCCGCAATGATCATAAGCTGTTGTAGAGGGTCCGTACTGTCGAGCCGCTGAACCAGCCAATCCACATCGAACCGGGGCTTTTCCCTTAGCACGAGGGACTCCACTTGCTAATCTAACATTAGCATCCTCTTTAAACCCCCACGCGTACTATGGATCGATTAATAGCTCACCATATGCACAAATGCAAACTTGAACATATCCAATCCCTGCGCATGCACAAGCTGATTATCCCCTCTCAGCTTCATCAGGGCGTCAAAGCCCAGGGTATGAGAGCTTGGAAACCCGTTGCGATCCCCGGAGATATCCTCGAACAGGGTCAGGATCACCAGGGTGGCGAACGTTTCATCTTTGACCGCCTCAACCGGCGAATTCAACGCCGCCTGCAGGCGCTGAAGCGCCAAGCCAAACCGATTCCTAGCTTGTGCAACAAGACTGGGTGCCCCGACCAGGTTGCTCATGGCAATCAGGGACGTCGCATCGACGGCAAGTCGCAGGGAGGAGGATGCCGAGCTACCGAGACTTTGGTCCCGACAGACCGCATAGAGCGACGGAACAAACCCCAGATGTCCTGGGCTCCCGGGAATGTCGTCTACAATCGTATACTGTTCAAAGAAATAGCAAATGGCCTTTTCCTCCCAGGAGGTATCGGCAATACGGTAGACGACGGACAGTGATGTGCTGGGGTCTTTTCCACCGACGGCAGTCAGGTCTCGACTACTAGAACTAGAGCCCTCAGCGGCGAGATCCTGGCTGTCGCGTGGACGTTCAAGAGACGGGACACCGTTGCTCTGGGTCATCAGCTGCTGCACCTTGCGCGTCTCATTGCGGAACATCACGTCCGAGCGATAGCCCGGACAAGGCTGTCCATAGATGGAACAGTTCCGGCACCCTGGGCGCCCCTCATCGCACTGGGGGGTTCTTAGCATTCCATCCAACCGGATGATATCTGCATGAGTTGGTCCTACCTTAATCTTGCGTCGGCGACACAAATGACAACCCGTGCTCGGCTTCCCGCCGTACACCATGATCGCCTACTTGCAAGGAAGCCAGCTGTGAGATGGATGCTGGAGTGAACGAGACATAGATAACTGCCGGATGTTCCCCCCTCTAGGTTTGGCTGTCCTAGAGCGTAAGCTCGAAGCAAGTGGTATTATGGATTGAAGGTTGCGGCGTGACTCTCACAGGATCGGTCAGGTGACTGGGCATGGGTGGCTCTCCACACTACGGAGTACGGGGCTCGGCTCGCACGTACTAAGATGCCGGCCGAGGAGGAATTCTCATGCAGATCCCGCTCGTATGTATCTACTTACTGATGGTGCTGGAATATCGAGGAGTTACAAGCACACTGAACTGGGCTACGGTGAATAAACCACATACTGAGATAAATCAATGTCTTCGCTTTGGTGGACCAACATTAAAGAGACCAATCCTCTGTAAATGTTAAATACATCATCTCTCGAGCCGGGTATCATCTAGCCCTCGAAAAGACAAGTCATATGCCATAAGCTAAACACGGTTCCCCTGATACTCCCGCAGGTACAACGCTGTAGCCCTCCTTTTGCCATTTTGTAACTCCACCACACGGTTCCCACAGGCTTTGAAAACGACCAGGTTGGAAACGAATACTCAGACCCAACACCCAGAATGCAAATGCCGGTGTTCGATGGCCAGCATGGTCGACCGCGCCCCCTTCCAGAAGTGAAGCCTGTTGGATCAGCCGGGCCGTTGATATCAGGCGCTAAAACAAGGATTATGAACGGTAACGCTTGGATTCGTAAAGCAGGAAAGAGATGCACGTGCATCATATGCAGCATGTCGCACCCTCAGGGTCAAGGGAGAGGAGCATCCGGCATGGCTTGGTCATCTTCGTTGAGCGGCAGACTTGGAGGGGGGTCTGAAAAGCGATCTCGGTGCCGGCTATCGTTATTCGTCGGGTGAAGCCCCGGTGTGCTGGAGGCGCTCTCGACAATCACCGCATCATCCCCATCTTCTTCCGGAGGGGGCGAGAAAGTCCAAACCTGCAGCGTACCATTATGGTTAGTCTGTAATCGACCGGGGGGGATGGGGTGCAAGTGTGCTAGAGTCCCTTACCTCCATAACTGTGCGACCAGATCGACTGGCCATGATCACGGCCTTTTCCTCTTCGAAGGCAACCCTCCAGACAGCCTCCGCCGGGGACGACAACTCTCGAAGTAATTGACCAGTCTGTAAACTCCAGACCTTGACGCGGCCGTCACTCCCACCACTGACAATTCTGGAGCTGTCGAATTGTAAGCTGGTCACACTGTTATCATGCGCCGCCAGACGGTGAATGGGTGCCATTTTCGTCAAGGACCAAACACGAACAGAGCCATCGGAGCCGCCAGTAACTAGGGTATCACCCCGCATCTGCAACTGTCCTACCAGAGAGGTATGGCCTTGCAAGATAGCATGGCACTGTCCCGAGTGTGGATCCCAGATCCGCACGCTGGTATCTAAACTGCCTGTCGCGATACGCCTGCCATCAAACGCGATGGCATAGATTTGACTGAAGTGACCAGAAAGCGTGCGGAGGCATCGTCCCTCCGAAATACTCCAAATGCGGGCAGTGGTGTCGTAGCTTCCTGAGACGACGAGATCTCCGTGGATGGCCAGGCAGCGAACACTAGCTTGATGCCCGACCAAGACGTTTTTGCAAGTACCTGTGGCCAAGTCCCATATCCGCAGTGTTGTGTCTCGCGACCCTGAAATTGCCGTATTCTTGTCGGACATCTTGAGGCAGCGCACAGTCGATGTGTGGCCACGCAAGAGGTAGATTCCCGCACTGAGGTAATGCGTCCGTCAGTATTGAGTAGCACTTTCTGTTGTCGTCAAGCTGTCATGCTTACCCAGTAGCCATGTTCCAGACCCTGACCTCGCGGTCGCAACCACCGCTGACAAGAATGTCGTCCCACGGAACCATAGCCCATACGCCCATCACATGGCCCTGGAGCGTTTTCTGGTTGTCGCCGTTGGTATCATACACATGAATCTTGGCATTGTCTAGCGCAACCACAATATACTTCGGAGTTAGATGTAGGCTGGTAACCACGCCCTGGTCGGGAGTAATGTGTCTTTGGGTACAGCGCCCGCCTTTATTCCAGGCGGACTCCACCATATACTTCTGCTTAAAATGCGACCTGTATGACAACGGTCGGACCCGTCTCTTGCGAGATGGGTAACCTGATAAGGAGAGCCAGTCTCCCGATAAAGAGCGCGGGGCGTCGGCAAGAGCGTCCCGGGGCTGAAGGGTAGATATATTGGGTCGCCTTTGCAGCCCGCTCAAGGACTGAGTACTGGACACCGCATGTAACGGGTGTCCATGGAAAGGGTCTAGGAAGTCTCGATCGTCTTCTGATATCTTCCGGGATGCATATGAATGTTTCTCACACAAGTTCTTCCAGGTGATATCATCGTTCAGCAGTTCCCGCCAGCGTCTTGATACTTGAGAGGATCTCGCCAGGGTCTTCGGGTCGTCGATGAAAGATAGGACCTAAGTAGTAAACCGAGAGAACGAAGGTCAGCCTTGTTCGAGCGGCGAGATCAACCGCGCACGGGAGGAACCAGCTCACCCTCAAACACAGTTCATTCGGAAATACCAGGAACGGATCCTTCCTCAAGCGAGGGCTAACATAGCTGGATACGAAGCTTAGGTGCTGACTATCACACAGGCCCAGGATCCCTTCCAGGAACCTTTGTTTCTTAGCGTTGGAGAGAGAGGTGAAGTGTATCCTGGCATTCAGCAATACGGCGTCATCGTCCTCATCCGCCGTCTGCCAGGTCGGAGGTCTCTGGTGAGGGGTGGGACTAGGCGCCGGGGTGGGAGGCGAGGCAGGCGCCGAGGGGAGCAGGTTGGGGGGGATAGGAGTGCCGTTCTTGGTGGACGAGGACAGGGACCTTGAATGGGGACTGGAAAGCGACGCGGCCGAGTCTCTGGCCGCACATGACCGGGAATGCGCCGTCGCCAGCTGGTCAGGAACGCTGCGCGGACTCATCCCGCCGTTGCCTGGATCGTGAGTGTTCATGGACTGCCGCGGTGAGAGGCGGCTGTGTCATCCAGGGGAGCGATTGCGTATTCCAGCTAAATGGCTCTTGACACGGGGGCTGAGATGTCTCTACGCAAACCCTTCGAGACCCTGCCTCGATCATGAACGAACGCAACCCGAAAACGAGAGTATGTGATTGCTTTGCTTGTAGAAGGGAGAGTGAGGGAGAAAAGAAGGCGGAGGAGAGGAGCGAGAGATAAGACGGCAGAGGATGATCTCCGACGGGAGGAGGGAAGGAGGAGAGAAGGGCTGGGCCGGGCTAGCGGTATTGCGGCAGACAAGGAATAAGGGGGGAGGGAGGGGAGTGGGTGGGATGGGCCGGGCAAGGAATATTGAATACCAAAATAGCGAATAGCGGGAAATCAGATATGGGGTGGTGAATAATCGGAGGAAGATGGTGACGCAGGTGATGGGAGAGGGAGAGTGGCAGTGGCAGTGGCAGAGCAGACTCACTACGGAGTAATAATCAGGACTAATCAGGACGGCGGGCGTCCCGACGCCATCCAGAAGCAGCAGAAGGCCAGGCAAGAGCGCAGGCGGAGAAGCCAGACGGGGCGCCAGAAATCATGCGATGTCGTGACGGGTCAGGTGCGGCCGGCGGACCCTCCTGGTTCGGGGCTTCACTAACTGCTAACTTGCTAACTTGCTAACTGCTTACAGTTTACACTTTGCACAGTTTACACAGGAAGGTAACTATTGCAAATGGCAAAGACTGCAAGAGGCTGCGAGCCTGCGAGGCCCCCAAAGGAAGGCCCAAGCCGCCACGCCAAGGCTGCCCGGCAGTCGCTAATCGGCGGTCGATGGCGGTGGCTGCCGCGGCTGATTAGTGGTTGCGGCCTCTGGCGATCCACCCGCAGGTCCCCCCGTTGCAGCAGTCTTAGTCTTAACTCTGAACTCCCCCAACGGCGTGGAGGTGGGCGTGCGTGCGGGCGTGCGGGCGTGCGGGCGGGCGTGTGGACTGCGGACTGTGGACTGCGCAACAGACTGGTCGCGCCGGTATACTAATGTATGCCACTACGGTGTCCGCATGTACGCCGCTGTCTGTCGCTGTCTGTCGCGGTCGAGGCGTGGCCCCGTGCGAAGCCCTCGCTCGTATCAGAAGCGCTCTTCAGTAGTACTGTGCATGGTCGCGAGGAATCTGGTTAGTACGGACGGGGTAGTAGCCGGCTACCAACCTAACAGGTCCTCGCCATCCCTTCCTCCACCTCCCCGGGATGATGGATGGATCATCGGTGGAGTTCTTCCCCAACTACTCACCTTCCGCCAGTACGGAGTACTGTTAGTCAACATCGAAGCGTCGATGGACCTTCGAGATGCAATCTAGCTTTTCTTTCCCCACCCACCCTGATGCCAACCGCCTACCGCAGTGTGGTACACAGGTGCTCTGCAAGGGGTTAGCATAACTCTGTCGTCACTGGAGGCAAACGGACCGACTCGTAGCTCAATCAGATCCCTGCGCGGAAGCTAAGTGGCAGCCCGCCGCCTGGAAACAAGATATCGACCTCGGAACTTGCAAGGAATGGGCCCTTGTCTAGGACGACAAACTGGCGGCACCTGATCTATCTTCGATGCTACTCTGTGCTCGCGACTCGATTTGCTTTTTGGGAACGTGGCAGGTTCCAACGTGATGGTACTGGCATAGTTAGCTCGAGCCCTGGGTAGCGAACGGCATGCGGTGCGCGACCATGGAACAAACGGAGTGATTCAGTCTTGCCGAATGGTTTCATCACCACTTCAGCCTTTGCGGGGAAGCTGTAGCGACTTGGTTCAGGGACTATGTTTTCTGGGCAAGCAACACCTCTTTATAGTCTCCAGCGCTGACTCACCATCACTACGTAAATGTAATCATGAGGGTCATGAGGGAAGTAACATGCAATTATTACCATTACCAAGGAACTTGGTAGGGGGAAAAAATACAGGGCCAGGTCACATCATCAAATGCCACGCGTAGCCATGACGTCTAACACAACCGACAAACAAATTTCCCCGTAGGAAATATAACACAGATCACAGTATAATCTCCACTCTCAGAAGAGAGAAGAGTGTCCCCTCTAGCGGCAACTATCAAAATCTATTACACCCAAGACAACCCGTGCGGTGTGCCCAAAAGAAAAGTGGCCGTTTCCCAAACAGAATCCAGTTCTTGATTCTTAGAACCAGAACGGATCCAGGAAAGACCAGAAGAACAGAAGAGGAAAACACAGCAAGGTCAGTGGGCATGACCAATCTGCAGGAACAGCGGCAAGACCATGCCGATGACAGAAGCAATCAAGTCTCTCATGGACTTGTCAGACGCTGATGAGCCCTCCCTGTGGTCGCCGTATCCGTTGACTTGGGACTCACGCGAAGATGAGTTCGGGCTGTTTTCCTGCATCGTGTGCATAGCAACGTACCTAGTAAGAATATCAGTCACTGTCCCTAGGGCAGATTTGACAGAAGAACTTACAAGAATGTTCCAGCGGAGAATAGCAGAAGCACTCCGGTCCGCCACCGGTTGCCAACTTCATCGCTGCTCGATGCTGACCCCATGACTTGCACAAACAAAAACGTGATCAAAGCACCTACAGGAGCAGCCAGGCTGAAGATTAATAGATGTGCCCTAGCAGTGCGACTAGAGAGACCCTGCTTGAGTAACACCGAGGTAAGCCCAAAGGATGCCGGCGCTTTATGAACCATAATGGCCAGAAAGATGATGAAGCTCAGTCCAGCGTCGGAACTCGACGCACCCAAGGCGATACCATCGGCCGCTGCATGAATCACAAGCCCCGTGGTCGTTGCAAAACTGTGGCTCCTCCTGGGAATATTACCAGCATCCAACAGGCCTCCCTCGCGAGACGGCGACGAGTTGTGCCGCAACCCGGAACCCAGATTGTCCAAAGAAATATGGTAAGGGGTCCTTTCTTGTTTGGAAGGAGATGCGAAAACAGGGAGTTTGTCGATGAGGTACATCAGGATGAAGCCACTGATGAGAGCGATGCCAATCCAAGCATGAGGTGAGCTTTCCTCCTCATGATCCTCATCGGTTTTATCGGTCGATGTCTCCTCTTTGCGTGCCTGCAGGCTAGGCTGCTCATCTCGGGCTGAATGTACTGTGGCTACCGTGGCGGGGGTGGATGGTACGGTATATAGAATCGGCGGGGATGTCAAATCTGTGCCTGGGTATTCAGATGCCCCCCTTGAAGAAAGGAAGTCGGTGGCGGGGATTGCTTGGTGTTGCCAATTGATGGCTGTCGTCGACCGGGTGCCGATTTGGTTCCGGTTGCTGTGCGCGCTTGCGCTGTATAGAGTCTCGACTCCCTCGGGAATAATCACAATCAAAGATGTCCCAACTAGAACTCCCATGCCAATGGAGGATATCAATCTCAGTTGGGAGGGGGAAAGTGTGAAGGCAAGCGGTAGTGATCCCACGACGAAGGATCTATGTAATCCCGACGGGGACGGCGGTTAGCTTGGACAATTGGCCCCTCGCAACGATGCCTTCCAGAGCGTAGCTGACTCACGTAATGGCCATCACAATGCTCAATGCGAGCAAGGTGAAGAGTCCCTCCATGGTCGGCCTCTCGTCCCAGAGCTTCGTCCGTGCTCTAGAGGGCTTCACTCATGATGATGATGTCAATTCGCAAACAAATACTCTCAGCACGCCCCTGATCAAGCTTCGGTGGCGGTGCAGGCTGTGTAGAAGGCGGGCGGCAAAGGAAGGGAGGGATATTTGCAGGAGACCCAGGGGCGATGGGGAGGGAGACTGAGAGTAGCACGGAGGAGTGGGCGGGACTGGGAAGCCGGTCTTCCAAGGCGGTAGGAGGCAGAGAACTGAAAACGTGGCGGAGGTGGACGGCCCTGACTATGGATGATTGCGATCCGCCGCCGCAGTGGGAAAGGCACGCCCCCCAGCCCGAGGCACGGGCGGACCCACCCGTCCCCCAGGGATGACCGGAGCTGACGAGTGCGCGGTGCAGCAGCAATTTATTCTACGGGGTACACCCTACACCCTACACAGAGTGTTCACTTGACTCTGAGTACTATCTATCCATGATTGAATGAAATCTAGCTTCATTACCGGGCCGTGCTATATCTCCGCCCCCCCTGTCGGGTAGCGCTGCGTCTGCACTCGTACGAAATCCTTCAAGCGGGCTTCTTTCTCGCGGATCTGGTCCGCAGACAAGGTCCCGTAGGCCTGGTCCACTTGAGTGATCACCTTTTCCTTCCACTCAGTGCCTTCATCCCCCAGCACATTTACACGCCCCTGTCCCTCCCAAACGGTTTGCATCGTACCACCCAACTTCTCCAAAAAAGCCCGAATGCCACCTTCGCCACCTCCCTGCTGATAGCTCTCGAACACGCCATTCCCGGCCCATCTTGGTCCTAGGCTAGCCATCAAGATCGTGTCCAGGTCTTTCGCACTCACCACATCTTCTTGCACCAGATGGCAAGCCTCCCGTAGTAGTGCAAAAGCCAGCCGGTTGCCCACAAACCCAGGGATCTCTTTCCGGACAGTTACAGGCCTATGTTTTGAACCGGGCACAGAAAAGTATCCATGAGCAAATTCCACTCGCGCGGGCAGAGTCTCTGGGGCCGGAACAATCTCCAAGAGGGGCATGATATTTGGCGGGTTGAAAGGATGCACGACTAGCAAGCGAGTCTTGTCACGCATCTGGAGTTGTTGGATGGAGGCGGCAATACCAGACGTACTGGTCCAGAGATGTGCAGATGGCGGGGCTATTGCTTCTACCTGAGCCCAGAGAGACTGTTTCCAGTCGGGGTTCTCCGGACCCTGTTCTTGAACAATGGTGGCCGATGCACATGCGGTTTCTAGAGACGAGTGAATCCGAAGACGACCGGAAGATACTAGCGACTCCACCAGAGACGTTGGTTGGGAGCCAGAGCTTGATTTGGAGTCAATAGATGATGGACCCTGGCTCATATAGATCGGTAGTGTCTTGGAGAGATAGTCCTCAAAGTCGGGCCTGATGTCAAATACATCGACTATGTTATGTTCGCGTGAGAGGTGGAGTGCTGCCATGGACATGCCGATGGTTCCAAGCCCAATCAAAGCGATCTGCTGTGGGCTGGACGCAGACATAGCGAGGGAAGGAATAGACCACTGCTACTCAAGGGGTTGTGAACCAGACTCAAATAATGGTATAAGCAGGAAACTCAGTTACCTGGCAATCCGGGGGCTGTCAGGGTGAGTGGAAGTGGCGGGGTAGGGTCTGAGGTTGATCGTTCTCCCCGCCATCCAGCAGTCTGTAGCCGAGGCAATGACTCAGTCGTTAGATTCTGGTCCCTTCAAGTGCAACAATACCTATTCTTATGAGTACCTAGATTTATGGGGACTTGCTATTTCTACCTTACTACTGTTCAAGACCCTGCAAAATTGTAATATCTATGACTTTTTGCACGCCGGGATATGAGTCCGTAAGAAACTTAACTGAGGCTGGTAATCCACTGTAACACATACCTACCTAGTTAATATCCTGTCACAATGCGATCACTGCGGAGATGCAACAGTAGGTAGTAGTACTTATGTGCTTAGCTGTAGACGGGCGCTAATCCCGAAACGGTTATACCTAGCTCCGCGAAACGCGAGGCTCCCGTGGGCACCACGCGCCGCCCTCGCAAAGTGATCGATGAAAGCGACTGGCTTCATCCTTCATCCATCTCTTAGGACCCGCCGTTTCTATCCAGCTAGCTCTTGATCTCTCAGTCGGCACAATGAACGAAGGCGACTGTAAATATTCACCTTCCCTCACCTCATCCCCCCTCTATCATATCCTGTCCGTCAACTGACAGAATCGGCTTCTCATAGGGACTTGCGACGCCAATGACGCCGTCCATCTGACGATCGTCCAACCCGGCAAGCAGAAAGTCGACACCCTTTCGAGCTTCCATCCTCAATTCACATATCCGATCTTCGGAGACGACGAGCAGATCTTCGGTTACAAAGGGTTGATCATCCGCCTGCGGTTTGCCGCCCATGACCTCCGCCCGCATATCCATATCTCTTACGATGAGAAGTTCAAGACAGTCGGGGATACTGCTGCCGTCGACCTAATAAAGACATTGAAGCCATGGGTTTCCGAAGGTTCGTGCCGAGCTTTTTGCGATATGTCGCTCATCTCTAACTCGAGCGCGAAACTGCAGAGGCCTTTGGTCAACTTCCCGATTACGAAAAGGCTGTCCAAGATGACGAGGACGCCAAGGACTTTGTGCCCCCGGGCAAACTCGTTCACAGCTACGTTACTCGACAGAGAAAATATGAGATATGGGCCGGCTCTCTTGCTGATCCCAGGGTTCGGCAACTACTGGATCGGGCGCAGGTTTTCGTGTCGCTTTTCATCGAAGCTGGCACACCTCTGGTCACAGATGATCCCGTGTGGACGCTCGAGAGGTGGACAGTCTACTTCGTGTATGCAATGGTTTCTTTTATACTTAATACACTGACTAATGAGACTCCAGGTATGAGAAAGTGGAGCCGCCAACCCCAACTGCCTCCCAATACTCCATTGTCGGGTATGCGACCACTTATCGCTGGTGGTTCTATCAGAGAGATTCCACGCGAGAGCCCACCGTTCAGAGCGACCCATTCCCAGCCCCCGAAATCAGACCTGCCCAGCTCCCATCTCGGCTAAGGATCGCTCAATTCTTGATCCTCCCTCCTCACCAGGGCTCTGGACATGGCACTCACCTTTACACGATCATCCATTCCGCATGCGTCAAGGACTCAACCATCACTGAGCTGACCGTCGAAGACCCGAATGAGGCTTTTGATGCTCTTCGCGATACAGCAGACTATCACATCTTGCGTCCGGAGTTCCTCAAGCATAAGGTGGACATTAACCCCAATCCTTACGGAACACAGTCCAAGAAGCAGCGCCCTCGGCGTGTTCCTACATCCACCCTCATCCCCACGAAGCAACTCCATGATATCCGCTCGACGTTCAAGATTGCCTCGACCCAGTTTGCTCATATCATGGAGATGTTCCTTCTCGGTCTAATTCCCAGCAAAAACCGCCTCGCTGGTGGAGCCAACATGTCCCGGCTGCTCATCAAGAAGTACAATGCGGACGACCCCAACGATCGCCGATACTACTGGTGGCGCATGCTCACCAAACAGCGTCTCTACAAGCGCCACCGGGACGTGTTGATCCAACTGGACCTGGACGAACGCATTCAGAAGCTGGAGGAGACCGTAACGAATGTCGAAGAGGGGTATGATGCTCTACTCAAGGTCTTCGAAGCTCGTGAGGAGGCCTTAAAAGCCAAGGAAGAAGAGTCGGGGGAGCTTGCGACACCGGAGTCCACCGCCATCCTGGGCGAAGCAAGCACAAGTTCCAGCGGTAGGGAGCAGCGGACTAAGCGGAAGCTGACAGTGGAGGATGAGGAAGATGAAGAGGAAGATGACGACTCGGCAGCCAAACGGGCCAAGGTGTGAATGATGCCGCTATGCCTTTAATGCTTTCTCCCCCCCCCCCGATTTATGCAACAAAATTCGCAGTGTAATAATAAATTTCATGAACCCCCAAATCCGCCCGCGCACCATTAGCCATATTCATACATCCAAATCCCAAGCACCGCCATAAAATTACATAACCCAATTAGGAATGATAGCTCGGAGGGGGTGTCTCCAGAGAATCTAAGGTATCTAGCGTCCCGGACGACTTGCAATCTAGACTCTTCAGACTGCTAGTCCCTGTAGACATCACCGTTGCCAAACCAACCGTCGACGACGCTGCCGTATCCGACACCGCACTTCTCGTCTTGTAGAGGCCCGTTTCCTCATCCCCTTTCAATTCCCCATAGCGAGCAGCGCTCTCCAGCCCACGATCCGGCATCCGGACCAACTCCCCAACAATGTCCAGTGCCTGTCTGAACCCCTGTATTTCAGTCTGCATATTAACCGGCTCAGAGAACACAACCGACTCGGCATCGAATCTCTCCCTCTCCGGATCCCTGTTGGACAACTCGTGCGCGAAGGGTGTAACTGGCACCGATTCAGGATCGGGATATGCCTCTCCCTCCCACCATTGCCTCCATTTCAGTCGGCGCGCCGCGGCCTCATAGGCTCGACGGGCTTTTCTCTCCTCGCGCCGTGCGGCTCTGTCAACCCGACACCGTCGACAATGCATAGTATTCTGACAGATGTTGTATGCTAGGGCAAAGACTGTGATGATACAAACGAGTACCGCGAGATTTATGAAATAGTCTCGCATCGTGAGTTCGGACAGTCTCCCGATCAGGGCGGAGATCCAGCCGAGACTGGACAATGATCGCGACGCATGTGAATTTTCGGGTGCATTTTCATGGTCTAGTTGATTTTTTAGAACTCGGAGAGAGACTTGGGTTGTATTTTTGGCCTGACTGACTGTGATGGGATGAAATAGTAGTAGATTTCTCTGGCTTGCCTTCCTTCCTGATGGGGGCACCCGCAACCAGACTGTTGGTGGTGAGACATAATAATAAGGCCAGCTTTTCCGGCCAGCGCATGGTGGTGGCGTGAGGGCAGCTACGTGCGCAGTTGGGAACACATTAGACAGACAGGGTGCAGCTGGGCTTGGTAGTGGTAGTGGTGGTGGTCATGGATGTTGTATGTTGCTGCTGGAGGAGATGGATACAATGCGAGTTTATGGGACTATGTGAGGGTTGGATCTTCAAGAAGAACCGGGGTTTGGACCGGGTTGTTGAAAGAACATCGTGGCCCTCGGGCCTCGTCTGAGGCTCAGACCCGGAGGCGTACGGGGACTATTCCACTAGCAGGCCGAGAGTCAGAGTCATCCTACGGAGTACCGAACAGGGCAGGCCAGTTGCCATTACCATTACGCTACACTACTAACTACTTAGGTACGCGCATGATAAGCAGCAGCCAGGGCTGACGGATCGCGGAGATACCGTTCTTCCGGGGCTCCCCCATGTTGCGATCACCGCCGCTGGAAGCTCGCGCGGAGCTTCTTGGGACCAGAATCACTCTGACGTCGTGACGAAGGGTTCATTGTCTTGCGAACCTGCATTTTCTCATCCGTGAAGACTTAGCGACTCACTCCTTCGACCATCGCTATCCTCCGATCTCCCACTCCCGCGAGGTCAAATTCCATCCTTCTGCCTCTCCCCGCCCACAACCTCGAACCAGCCCACATTGATCAATACATCACAAGATGGTAATTACCTCTCTAACAAAAATAACCCCCACCTCCCACTCCTCGTTTTTGGACGCGCTCACTGACCCCGCTGTCAACAGTTACCTCTGGGTCTACTCACCGCGGCGCAAGGCCACCCCATGCTCGTGGAACTCAAGAACGGCGAAACCCTCAACGGACATCTTGCCAATTGCGACAACTGGATGAACTTGATACTCAAGGAAGTCGTTCAGACTAGCCCCGAAGGTGACCGCTTCTTTCGGCTACCCGAGGTCTACGTCAGAGGAAACAACGTGAGTGCAACAACCTGCCATCGTCTGGCCCCACATCGTCTAACCCGGCTCTAGATCAAATACCTACGCATCCCCGAGGAAATCATAGAGTTGGTGAAGGAGCAACAACTGAACCAGGCGAATAACCGGAGCCGCGGGCCCCGTGACGGAGGCAGGGGTGACAGAGGTCGTGGTGGTGGCCGGGGCCGGGGCCGGGGTCGCGGCCGCGGTGGCAGAGGAGACGCTTGAGCTTGAGATCTTACATGAAAGAATGAGAGAAAAGATTACGAGAGATACCCCGGGGAGATTCAGTAGGTAGTTTCACTAGGGACGTCGGTTTGGCGGATTAGTCGAGCGCATGGCCTTGGCGTATCTGGTTGTATTTGTCAATGGGAAACGTGCCACCTAGGCTTTTTTTTGCTATATATTCTCCTACATCCTCGTAGCATTCCCTTTTCGCTGACCATGGATGTGGTCTGTGAGGGCTATGTCCTGCTTTTCTTTTCTTTTTTTTTTTTTCCCCTTCTATCCTGCTTGACGTCCATATGACATGGGTCACGTGATTTAAGGTTTTCCTAGATCCCGCAATTGTACGGAGTACTCCGTCGAGAATCGTGCGGTGCGGCGGCAAGGCCTCGAAATGCTACGAACAACCGTTGCACTCGATGGGCTTTGGTATTGTCTTTGCCCATCGTTCAGTGCGGCAACCCTCAATCGTGCCAGGGTTTCTCTACTATCAGAAAGCCGACTCCCTAAACAGCCTCGCTCCACTGTCCCGATATCGAGCTCCCAGCGGAGATGTCACAGCAGCGTTCCTCCGACACCTCGCAGCCATGGCATCGTAATCGCCGAAGAAGAAAGGAGCATCTTTAAGCGCTCCGGTCATCCGCGCAAGACTAATCAGGCTTCTCACGATGACAACGTTCGCTCAATACCAAGAAAGCCACCACCCCGTGTGCCGGCGTCCTTCCAAACGATGCCTTTAGCCAGACTCGAGTCTCTGCTTCAAGATCGGGTGGCCAAAGGCCCAACGGTTTACAACGTGACGCAGATCTTGCGCACTCTCATTCAAGGCCGCCATGTACATCCCGAGATGCGCCACTACCGAGGATTGATCTTCGCCAATTCGGAACCCGAGCGTGGATCACCAGCCGTCGTGCGCGAGTTACTAACGGAGATGGAAGCAAACGGGATACCGGCGGATTCAGGTACATTGCATGCGGCTCTTCAGGTATGTTGTAGCTTGGTTCAATTTGATACCGCAGGAAAGCGCTTGCTGATGCACGCACTTGTTTTTTTTTTTTTTTTTTGACAATCGCAGGCTCTTGCAGTTCACCCGGATTACATACTACGTCAAGAGATTTTGCATACGCTTCGAGATCGATGGCTCACGCTGAGCCCGGCCGGATGGCATTTTGTGGTTGCTGGTCTGATAAGAGAACACCAGCTTGAACTGGCGCTGGATCACATAGATCAGATGGAGAGGAAAGGGATCGTGGTTGAGGCCTGGCTTCACAGCATGCTTGTCTATTATCTCTGCGAATTTGAAGAGTTCGACGAGGTACTCCGGCTAATGCGCTCACGGACAAAGAATAGCATCGACATGACGCCGGAGCTGTGGTTGTATGTGCTGACTGTTGCAAGTGCTGCTTCTCACTACGAAACTGCATGGTATATCTGGAGAGAGAGGGTAGAATTTAGATACCTTGAACCTCCCTACTCTGTCTGCAGCACTGTTCTCACACTGGCGGCGCGTGCTGGTAACGTCGAACTCGCTACATCGGTGATCCGCTTCTTGGCCGAGACTACAGAAACGCCAAACCTGCTCGACTATGAAAGGATGGTAGAGGCCCATGCCGTGTCCGGAGACTTGTATTCTGGATTCGAAGTGCTCTGCCAGATGCACTCGGCAGGAATCGTGTTGGAAAAAAGCTCCACGCGTGCCATCGTCACTAGCATGATCCAGAAGAAGATCCTCCCTCGACGTGCATGGGGCATGCTCAAACGAATGAGGTCCCCAAAACGCGATATACCCCTTAAATGTGCGGAGGCGGTCTTCGAGGTGTGCAGACACGAAGCCCCTAATAACGTCGCTATGGTGGACGATGGCATCGCCCTCTACAAAGAACTGTATGCGCTGTGTCGCGACAATCCCGATGCTTCTACCTACAACATACTCATCGGTATGTGCCGGCGAGCCCGGGAGATCGATGCCGCGATGTTCCTCGTGAAGGAGATGGCCGCCTTGGAAGTGGTCCCGGACCATACGACCTATGAGCATCTCGTCATGATGTGCTTGGAGGCCGGCAACTTCGAGTCAGCGTACATGTACTTCGAAGACATGTTGGAGCAAGCCGTGCGCCCCAGCGAGGAGGTCCGCGCAGACATCCGAGAGATCTGTGCACAGTCGCAGGATCACTATGCGACACGCCTGAGGTATCATCCACAGATGCTGGACGGGTCGGTCGGGTCTCTAGTAGATGAGATCAGTAGTACGCCCTCGGAAGCCGAAGATGATTCGCCCCAGCAGCACGACAATCCGTTTCGTCGCTGGGGTCTGACTCGTGAAGAGGCGGACCAGATGATGTCGTACAAGGCAAAGCGGGCCGCGGCCAAGCAGCGACGCAAGAGAAAGAGACGGGCGATAGCCATTGCACAGGCGCAAGAGGAAGAGGGATGGATGGACTACGAGCCCGGCGGTCTGATCCCCGAGGACCAGCAACAGGCCGAGGAGGAGAACCGGTGAGAGGGATTGAATAGGAGAGCTGTACCATAGCTTCGTGTACATTATTATTACTCCTGTCGCTATTCCGGATGTACTGTGTACCTAGAGTGAGTGGACATTCTTGGCCCCCTGGGCCAACGCAAGACTCAGATTCCGCCCGTCAATGGGCATCATGACTGCTGTCAGGAAGAAGTCTTTTCCCTCCTCGCTTGACAGTGGCATTCATCCGTGATCACCACACTAGCAAGTAGCAACAACGACAAGAATCACACCCGCGTCGGCAACACCAGCCGTGCATGCGGTGTAAGACGGGCGCCCCGTCCCTCCGTACCGTAGACACTACTCCATGTGGACTGTCGACGCCCAGGATCCAGAAGGATGGAGCCAATCCCCGAGGTTCGGGGGGGCCATCTGAGACCGCGGGCGCAACATGATAACATCATCAAACCACCGCTGGGGGGAGGCCCGGATTTTCAGCCCAGACCAGCGGTTTGGAGCCGGAGTTGCTCGTCCCACTTTCACGGAAGTTCGAACTCTGCCGGGTTAATTTGTTTCAAACGCAGGGAGCTCGCCCGGATGGGGAGTAGTTCTCCTGAGTCCTGAGGCACGGTTCCTAGTGTTGGGAGGGGGAAGGTGGTTCCGATTTCTATAAATACCTGCGAGTAGATTGGGATCGACCCGATGGATCCTGGGGGTCGCTTGCCGTGTATTGTATCACTCACTATGGAGTAATTATGTACCTATCTATCAAGCATCAATAAGTGTCTTGTCTTTGTTGGGGAGGCACTGCAGACAACAACAACAACAACAACAAGAATAATAATAATCAAGTCTGATAGCGATCCAATTAGCAGTTCCACAATATTCCACAATAGCTGTGTTCTCTCTCCGTACTGAAGTAGCAGCAGCAGCAAGAATGCGTGGGAACGATGCAGGCCAGGAACCACAAACCACAAACCACAACGAAGGGATCCTCGCCCGGAATCCGCGCGGGCCACGCAGCAGCCAATGAAGACCCCGGGCAGGTCGCGCGGGTGCGTTTCACCCGCTGCTGGGCTGGTCCGGTCCACTGTTGGTTGGCTGCCGGTTGGGGTCGAAATTAGAATCCGCGGCTGCAGGAACTTGCACCGGAGTGGACTACGGTGGTACACTGGTGCACTACTAGGCTACTAACACTACGGTGTACACTACGGTGTACTCCGTAGGAGCTAGGAAGCTACCAGGAACCTTCTCCGTGCTGGCTGTGCATCACCACCAACAAACAGGTCAACCCTCAACCGGCTGGGCGGCCTCCTGATCGCCCTCGCCACACTATTGAGTCCACTTCTCCCAGCTGATCCGGTTATATCTATTCGCCTCGCCGCTCCCTGCCTCTCGGGGCTTTTCTTTCCTCTCTCCAGGTTATCTCATTCATACGTTATCTCTCCTACTCTAAATAATTCTTAATTGGTTCCCTCCGCGGCACATACCTCCCTCCTCCTCCTTGGATATACTACTTCCGTCCATCTCCAACACCAACAACAAAACAACCTTATTCCTATCCTATACACCTTAATCAACCACCACCACCACCACCACCACTACAATCATCAAAATGCAATTCCTCACCCTCCTCCCTCTGGCCCTTTCCACCCTCGGCCTGGTCTCAGCCAGCCCCATCCGTCGCGAAGACAACCCCGCCCTCACCTGGCACGTCTCCAACTTCAACACCGTCCACACGGCGGTCGGCTACAACTACACCTTCAACATCTACGGCGTGGCCACCCAGAACACCCCCGGCTTCAACACAACCTGCACAGGCTCCAACGCCACCACAGACCTCGCCGCCTGCGCCGACCCTCTGATCAAGTCGCGCATCCAGGCGGATCCCTTCCCGGTGTGGAACGTCCGGGTCGAGCACGAGTGGATCAAGTCCGGCGACATGGAGTTCTACACCTATGGCGAGCAGAACGTCACTTCGCCGGCGCCGCGGTTCACCATCCCCGTGACGCAGGAGTACGGCGTGGCCTAAATTGGTCGCGTTGCTGGAAAATGAATGAAGAGCGATGGTGACTTGATGTCATGACTTGGGGAGGAGATATAAAACGCTCAATCTGGGATTGAAAAGAGAGAAGTCAAAAAGGGCTCTGTTTTGTATCATATCGAGCCGATCAATTGGATTATACCAGGCTGGGCTGTATAGGCCATTGTTGTTATTGTTATTATTATTATTATTATTTTTTTTTTTATGTTGATATGGGTAATGGGAGGAATGGGTTCCTTATGGCTGGTCACCGGATGGATATGGGAGAGGGAGTCTCATGGATATACTTTATGCCAAGAAAGGTCAATTGAGTCTACAATTGACATCCTACATCTACGATTCTTCAAGACATGCAAGTCATACTCTTCTCTCACCCGGTACCACTACATAGTACTACTCCGTACTCTTGTTGTGGTTGGGCTACTCCAGACCAATAAGATCCGGGGCACGCCCGCGGCGGTGACATCATCCGCGGCCAACAACTTCTTGTCTTGCTTCCAAGACCTGCACTGCCCTCTGCTCTCCCCAGCGCCCTCCTACTTATATTCTACAGGGCGTTTCCGCTTCTCTGACGGGTGAATGGAACCCCTTGCATTCGTGCAGCTAGTCCACATCTTCTGGACCGTAATAAATTTCCGAGAATCACCAGATTGACTGTGCGCAATTCTCCTGACAACTCCGCCACCCACAGGTTAATTCTACGTGACTATCGCCCGTGATCAGGTTCAAACTCAAGGTCCGGCGCACCTCATTAGACACTATAAACTAAGACGCCACCTGCTGAAGGATCACCTCATATCCAGAGCTTCCACCACCCTTGCCTCCATGGTAAGTAAGCACCGTCCACCCCCTTTCCTGTTCCTATCCGCCGCCGAGACTGACCTGCTGCGCTTGGCTTCCTGCCAACACAGGCGTCGATCCTCCGGCAGATCGTGGCCGGCCCCCGATTACAACATCCGGAAGCTGGCCTGGACCTCTGCTACGTGAGCGATAACAGTAAGACTCCCTCTCCTCCTATGACATTTCGATCGGCCCTACTAACGCATCCCCGCCCTACTCTCCAGTCATCGCCACCTCCGGCCCCTCCTCTAACTACCCACAACGCGCCTACAGAAATCCCCTCGACGAACTAGTCAAGTTCCTCGACTACAAACATGGCGCCGACTGGTGCATCTGGGAATTCCGCGCCGAAGGCACTGGCTACCCGGACTCAGAGGTCTACAATCGCATCCATCACTACCCCTGGCCGGACCATCATCCGCCCCCGTTCGCGCTCATCCCCGCCATGACATGGAGCATGCACAACTGGATCCACCGGCTGGACGATCCCGATGCAAAGGACAAGAAGAAACGTGTCGCTGTCGTTCATTGTAAGGCCGGGAAGGGCCGCAGTGGGACCTCCGCGTGCAGCTACCTCATCAGCCAGGAGGGTTGGAAACTGGAGGATGCGCTGCAACGATTCACCGAGCGACGCATGCGAGTCGGGTTCGGTGCTGGGGTGAGCATCCCCAGTCAGGTGCGGTGGGTGAGGTACGTCGACCGGTGGACGAACCAGATGGGGAAGACGTATATCGAGCGGCCAGTGGAGATCCTCGAGGTGCATGTTTGGGGCCTGAGAGATGGCGTCAAAGTTGCCGTGGAAGGGTTCATCGAGCAGGGGAAGAAGATCAAGAAATACCACTTATTCCACCGCAGCGAGCGGACGGTGGTCGATGACGGCAAGTCGAAAACAATGCCCCCAGACATCGGCCACAGCAATGGTAGCAGTCACAAGAAGCAGCTTCCCTCCTCCACGACCTTCCCCGCCAGCACTGACAGCCCTCCGTCGGCCACCGACTCGTCGGCCACACCTCCCCCCGACACCCCAGTCAGAGCAGAGTCACCCCCCAAACATGTCTCCGCCATCATCTTCCGCCCTAGCAACCCCATCATCCTGCCCTCCTCCGACATCAACATCGACTTTGAGCGACGCAGCAAAGCCGCCTACACCGGCTGGGCCATGGTGACCTCCATCGCCCACGTCTGGTTCAACGCCTACTTCGAAGGCGGCGACAAGAACGACTCGGGTGTCTTCGAAGAGGAATGGGACACCCTAGACGGGATCAAAGGCACCACCCGAAAGGGAGTCAAAGCCCTCGACCGCGTCAAGGTCGTCTGGCGATATGCCCAACAGCCAGACACCTCCCGTCCAGAGAAAGGCCAATCCATCTCCGAGCCCAAACCAGGCGAGTCCATCACGGAAACCCAACCGCCCGACTGGCACATCCGCAGTACCGACACCCCCCGCGAACAGTCCCTCCACGACCAGGAGAACCAACCATCTCACCCCGTAGAAAAAGACCAAGACCAAGACCAAGACAAAGACGCAGCCTCCGACCCAGGAACCACCAAGAACAATCCACCCTCCGTCCCAGCCTCGGGACATGAGCCCAACAACAATAACAGCAACAACAACAACAACAACAGCAACAACAACAACAACAACGACGACGACGACGACAACGACAACAACGACAACAACGACAACAACGACAACAACGACAACAACGACAACAACGACAACGATGACAACCACTCCATAATCTCCAACTTCAGCACGGCCGTCGCCGGCCTAACCCACCAATTCGGCCTCCGCAAACAGACCGACGAAAGCAAAGACGTCAGTCTCGCAGGCAGCGAAGACGATTCCGCCGGGAGTACGAGCTCGAAGATAAAGACCAAGATCAAAAACAAGACCAAGACCATGTCCTCGTCTACTACTGAGGATGACACCGGCCCTAAAGAGTCAAAGTAAAGTACCTTAATACTATACTAGAGTGGATTACTCATCCTAACCCTTCCCTCCCCCCCCCTTTTTTTTAATTTCTGGGCGTGTTTTGTGGATCGTTCATACGACTTGTATTTTATCTGAGTCTGTTGATTTGATTTGTTGAAAGGGGCTTGTTTTTGTTCATTGGTTGGTTCTTCGTCGGGGGTAGGGGGACAGATATACATACTACGTACTTGCTATGTTGTATACATGGATCGGGCGGGCTTTTGTACATATACTCATGTCAAGAGACATACATACTAGGTAAGGTGGAATCTAGACTACGTATATACTTACTTTAGTCGGGGATGGACTGTAGTATACCACAGCATATACCACAGCATAACCCCCCTCCTCCCAAAGCCCATCACATCAACGTTCGAACCCAAAGACAAGCAAGATATCAAGTAACATCCCATTCCAAATAACCTAGATCTAATGCATTTGTCTGTAGTAACAGTAGTTATGTATGTATGTATGTATGCAGTACGCTATGACCCAACTCCCACCAACCCACCCATCCACCCATCTCCATCCACATTAACATTAAACACCAGAATCAACCCAGTCCAATCGAACCCAACCATAACACCAACTCACCCAGATGACAACACATCACAGCACCTAACTTCCGCTCTAAGTTCCAACAAAAAAAAAATCACAACGGCACGAACCCCTCCATGCGCTGCCTATCATCCCTCTCCTCCCTGCGCAAACGATCCGCCTTCTTGCGCTCATACACGGCGCGAACAACCCTCTTGACCTGGTCCTCGCCCCTCGCGAAATTCGCCCTCGCCAGGCCGACGACGGAGTCGATTTGCTCGGGCGTGTAGATGAAGTTCCACGTGGACAGGAAGTCGTCGACGTCTGGGTCGATGGAGCCTGGTTGCGGGAAGACGGGTTTTGAGGGGTCGATGGCGGCGGAGAAGGATTTCGAAAAGGAGGAGCAGACGCCCGAGGGGAGGTTCGGGGCGGCGGGGTTGGGGAGGAAGGGGAAGTAGACTACGGCGATGCCGGCGTCGGGGCGCATGAGGTGGAAGTTGGATTCGGAGTCGTCGGGGTCGTGCGGGTGGAAGAGGCGTTTCGAGGGCGGGGGTTCCTTGCCTGAGACCATTTCTTGGGTCGTGCCGACCCAGATGTTGCAGTAGTCTAGGTCTGTTGGGGGGTGGTTGTTTCCGGGGGGGGTCGTGGTGTTGTTGTGGTGTTTGCTCCGGTCTTGGGCTTCGGTGATCTTCTTGTCTAGGGCTTGTTGCGAGATGTTTTGGGGCTCGCGGAGCGTTTCGGCGGTCTCCTTGGGTTGCTCGCTTGCTCGGGGCCAGCCGGCTCCGATCGGCCAGCCTTTGACGCCGCGTTGGCGGGCGTAGCCGTCGACGACGGAGAGCCAGTTCTCTCGCTTGATGTCGGCGGAGGCGTCGAAGGCGACGATCACGTCCACGTCGCGGCCGGGTCGGAGCAGGGGGTAGATGGGGAGGTTGTTGCTCATGCCGGCGTCCATGAGTCGCAGATGTTTGCTTCGAAAGATGGACTCCGGGCAGGATGGTGGTAGCTGGTCTTTCATGCCTAACACGAAGTTCGGTATGGTGGCTGGGTCGATGGGGTGGACACGAACGAGATCCTTCGTCTTGCCTTGGATGAGGGAGTCGACGCCTCCCAGGCCGGTGATGCCCTTGATTACGGGACGTATCTCTTTGTAGTAATGGGACAGGGTGGCACAGAACGCACTGCCCCAGACACCCATCAATGCGGGAACACGAAGCTCGGGGATAGGGGAGATCTGCTCGGGCTTGACATTGAAGCCACCGTTGAAGTGTCTTCCAAGAGCCCACGTCGGTATACCTGCGCTGAGCTCCTCGCAGAAAAACTCATAGGGCGTGAATTCGAACCATTGGAACCATGCTTCGCTTTTAGACTCCTTGATCAGGTCCTCGGGCTTGCCTCTTTTCTTGTCGTCTTCCAGGTTCTCGACTACTGGGATCTCATGGCGAACGGCCGTATAGATGGGCAGCGGGTGAGCTCCAGAAGCGAGATTGTATCTCTGGTTGGACAGCTTCAGGTCTCGGTCTGAGACACCCAGCTCTCCTTTAGGCACCAGCAGTCTGGCAGCCAGCAACATGCCGTAGATGTCCACCAAGCCGAAATCTGCACCGGGGTCACCCTTCAGCTTTTCAACCAGGCCGCTGAGAAGGTACTTGTTAGTGGGAGCATTGGTGAGCAGTTTGAGTGCTGCAGGTGGAAAGGCCAGATGGATGCCCAATCTGTTCTTGAGGTGATCGACCTGCTTGTGGAAATTGCGTCCCGTGATTGAGGAATGGTACAGTGTCTGCAGCCAGCAGCTGCCACTGACACCAGCCGTGTAGGTGACACAGTCCCATAGACCAGCCTCCTGGGCTGCGAGGTACGAGCCAGTCCCGGCTACGAGCGCGCGAAGTCCACCTCCTGAGCCGCACATGGCAATGATCGGGACATCGTCCGGATGGATGTCACTTTCGGGGATGTCTAGGTAAGAGGCGAGTGCCTTGGTTGCGTACCTTTGCCGTTTATGCCGGTACGCCAGTTCCTCCTTACAGAGAGTGTCTCCTACGCGAACCTTGGCTTGTCGCAGGATTTCGGGATTGAGGTCTGGGTCGTGAGCCTCGTTCCAGATGTCGTCCGCAAGGGAGCCTCGGGCCATCGACAGCTCGCGCTGGAGCTTTTGGACCGACAACGGAAGCAAGCGGGTCCAATCCGGGGTGATGTAGTTCTTGATGTGTTCCAGCTCAATCCACTCGGGCGAGCCGACAGCCTGCTTCACCTCTTCGAACTTCCCCATGACGCTGGTCCATATCGAACCTCCGTCGCCATGGTCCGTGTCTTCCCTAGATCCCTGGCCCGCATTGCCGCGGCCCGAGTGTTCAGACGAATTATTGGACAGTTTCCCGGCGTTGCGGGCTGAACTGGACGAGAAGAGGGCTGTGGGCTCGGCCTGCAGGAGCAATTGCTTGTTGTACTGGGAGCGGCCAGTGTAGAGCAAGCCACCGCCCAGGGCAATCAGGACGGTAGGGGGAACAGCCCAGCGGAGGCGCAATGGCTTCGTCGTCGCACCCATGTTGGAGCGGGCACCACGTCGGAGTGGAGGGGCAGCGGGGGGCAGCATGCAAGTGCAGAGGCCATGACGGGGGGCCAGACCACAACGATCTGCCAGGCACTTTAAGTAGCAAGGGAAAGGCACGTTCCGCCGGCGCGCAACCAAGCTTTGCCCTGGGCCGGCCGCCTGTGCATGACGACATGTCACGTGCGTCGGGGCGACAGACGGGCCGGGGCTGCTGCTTGGGGACTAGCGCGCATGGCGGAGACCCCGAAAAGGCCAAATGCGCCGCCGCGGTTCGTCCGGGGAGTCGCAGGAGAAGGAGGCGAGATATGCTTGCTTCATGAGGCCCGGTGCCTCATCGGCCAGATAGCTGTTCTCTCCGCCGCGCGCTGCTCCTACGATCGAGATCCGTCCCGTCTGGCGACAGACATGACATCACTCTTTTCTCGCGTCTGCCTGATTACGAATCCCTGATTGCCTGACCCTGAGTGTGGGACCTGCCGATCGAAGTTCTTCCCACCACCATGGTCGCTCCTAGGAATGCCGCCTACGCGGAGGAGAGCGCGGAGGTGGAGGTGTTGTACGCCAACCTCGAGAAGCTCAAGCTCCTCACCAAGAAGATCCAGGGTTCCATGAACCGCCTGGAGACCGGTGGGAATGTGGTGAAGCATGCCATCGGGCCCATCTACAGCAATACCCAATCGCTCCAGATCACGAACAGCAACATCGACAAGGTCAATGAAGCCATTGAGCGCCTTCGCCAGCCGCTCGATGCCAAGGGCCAGGAGGAAGGCATCATACATGCCGGGTATGTATTTCCTCCCTAATCCCTAATTGTCTGACCAGGGGTATTCCGTGCTGACATCCGTGAAGACCCCAGAGCGCTGGCTTGTCGCAATATCTTTCTGCCGTGAAACGGGTGGAAAAGGCCCTGGTGGACCTCAATTCAACCAACCTGAAGTCGAACCAGAAGGCTATTTCCGAATTCAATACTTTACTGGTTCTTGGAAACTCCAAGCTCCAGGACATGCTCCGTGGCACATTGAGCGGCCATGTCAGTCCTATCGAACCGCTACACTATTTGACCAAAGGTAGGTACTTCGGATATATATACTAGTCAGATCCCGGGACTAACCTTCTTCGCTTCGCGCAGAACTTTCATTCCCATCGCTACCTGCGGAGACCATCGAGGAGTTGGGGGCTGTATGCGCTGCCATCGGCTCTGCGGCCAGTCACGGACCACAACGGGGTGAGAGTGGGAACCCTGCGCTCAAAATCTATGCCGAAACTCGTGGGCCTTACATCACGTCGAGCTTGCAGAACCTCGCCATAGCATCGCTCAATACCGTCAAGCGGCGCGCTGCTGACGGGCCTTATAGGCAGGGTACCAACGGAATCGGGATCTATTCCAACGCTCTGGAAAACTTCATATACACAGAACATGATATCCTCGTGCGGGTTTTCACGGGCGATCAGCGGGGACTTGCTCTGCAGGCCACATGTCGGCCGGCCTTGGGCGAGTACGCGAAGACGCTACGGGAACTCAACCATTACATCAAAGCGAATCTCATGACGGACTGTTTCCTGGCCTTTGAAATTATTGAGATCGTCACTGCCATGTCATATCGTGTGGATTCGAAAACCGGTGAGCTCAAAAGCTTGTTCATCGAGGCTCTCCGGCCGGTCCGCGAGACTGCGAAGTCGTCGCTTTCCGAGCTACTTGAGGAGACGAAGCGCAAGGCTGCAGCGATTACTGTGCTCCCACCCGATGGCGGATCGGTGCCTCTTGTCAACGAGGTTATGAGCTCTCTTGCCACTCTAACAGGCTACTCGGGTCCACTTGCATCCATCTTGACGTCTCTAGGAGACGGTAATTGGCGATCCGCGTCCAGTGCGGCGCCTACGGCTCCCTTGGATGTCAGCCCGGACAGTTTGACGCTCTTGTCGCACTTTATCTTGGACATGGTCGAAGCCCTCCTGATTGCGCTGGAGGCACGTGGTCGGGCGCTGCACCGCTCGAAGGCGGTGCAGGGTGTCTTCCTGTCCAACGTGTTTTGCACTGTCGACCGCTCTATACGGCAGAGTCCCGAGCTAGCCCGATACCTGGGTTCTGCGGACAGTATCGCCCGGATTGACACCTTCCGGAAGCGCGCGACTTCCACCTATCTGGATGCCTGGAAGGAGACCTCCCATTTCCTTCTCGATGTGCAGTATACGTCTCGAGGCTCGGGCGGCAGGCCAGCTTCTGGCGGGATGGTCGATTCCAGTGCCATTGTCAAGTCCCTCTCGTCCAAAGATAAAGACGCCATCAAGGACAAGTTCAAGGCGTTCAACGCTAGCTTTGATGATCTGATAGCTCGCCACAAGGGGATATACATGGAACGGGAGGTGCGGGGGGTTCTGGCCCGCGAGGTGCAGGCGGTCCTGGAGCCCCTGTATGCGCGGTTCTGGGACCGCTATCATGAGGTGGACAAGGGCAGGGGCAAGTACGTCAAGTACGACAAGGGCAGCCTGTCTGCGCAGCTGGCCGCCAATCTATGAGAGGCTGAGAGGCGGGGTGTTAGTTCGGAGCGGAGGAATGACGATGATGATGGGTTTGTCCTCGTTCAGGCGACTGATTAGATATACCTTTCGAATTATTCCTAATGTTTTAATATGAGCTGCTGCTGTTTCCTGTCCGTACACCCGCTGGAACCGTGGGGGAGGGGGTCATGTGACGATAGCCCCTCCGGATGCGACTGCGAACGGAGAACGTGACCGATAAGCGGAGACCCCGCCTGGGCGAATACTTGCTTTTTAATGCTTTAGTCGCAAAATTTCCTGGGCTCCCTCCGGCACACTTCCCCTGGCCCCTCGTCCGCCTCGCTCTCCCCGTCTCTCCCCATCCTCCCCAATTCCCGTGGGAACGCCCTCAATTCATCGCCCTCAAGATGTCTGCCAGCAACGATGTCTACCAGACCCCTCTCAACTCGCGTTATGCGAGTAAGTCCCCTCTCCCCTCAGCTCCCCCTCCAAATACCAATCCCCCCCACTACACCACTGCTCGTCCTGCTTGCTGCTTGCCAATGCGATATCGGACTGACAGGGCCCCCCGTATCCAGGTGATGAGATGAAGTATCTCTTCTCTCCCCGGAACCGTTTCTCGACTTGGAGACAACTGTGGTTGTGGCTCGCCGAGTCGGAGAAAGGTATGGTGGTCTCCGCGGCCCTCGCCATCCCCCCCTCCGCCGTCTAACCCGCACAGAGCTCGGTTTGCCGATCTCCGACAAGGCCATTGAGCAGATGAAGGCCCACCTCACCATCCAGGATGACGAGTTCAAGGTTGCCGCTGAGGAGGAGAAGCGCCGCAGACACGACGTCATGGCCCACGTCCACGCCTACGGTCAGGTCGCCCCCGACGCCGCCGGAATCATCCACTGGGGTGCCACCTCTTGCTACTGCACGGACAACGCCGATCTGATCTTCCTCCGCGATGGTCTCGATATCCTCATCCCCAAGCTCGCTGTTGTCGTTGACAAGCTGTCTGCCTTCGCCCAGCAGTACAAGGACCTGCCCTGTCTGGGCTTCACCCACGGTCAGCCCGCCCAGCTGGTGACCGTCGGAAAGAGAGCTTGCCTGTGGATCCAGGACCTGCTCATGGACCTGAAGAACCTCGAGCGGGCCCGCGACGACCTGCGCTTCCGTGGTGTCAAGGGTACCACCGGAACCCAGGCCTCTTTCCTCCAGATCTTCGAGGGAGACCACGACAAGGTCGAGAAGCTGGATGAGCTCGTCACCAAGAAGGCTGGCTTCAGCTCGGCCTTCATCATCTCCGCCCAGACCTACACCCGTAAGATTGATGTCGACGTTGGCAACGCCCTCGGCTCTTTCGGCTCGACCTGCGAGCGCATTGGCATTGACATCCGTCACTTGGCCATGCTCAAGGAGGTTGAGGAGCCTTTCGAGAAGGACCAGATTGGTAGCAGCGCTATGGTGAGACGAGCAATCTCAAGAACCCATAGGAAGCACAGGAAATGCTAACGGAGCTGGTCTGTGCAGGCTTACAAGCGTAACCCCATGCGGTCCGAGCGTCTGTGCTCTCTCGGAAGACACCTCCAGAACCTTCCCAAGGACGCCCTGGACACCTACTCGGCACAGTGGTTCGAACGCTCGCTGGTGAGACTGCCTGTGCGATTTTTTTTTCTTGTTGAGAGCAATCGTTTAACCATGTGAGCAGGACGACAGCGCCATCCGCCGTATCAGCATCCCCGAGCTGTTCCTTTCCGCCGATGCCTGCCTCATCCTTCTCAGTGAGTCTTTACCCGGGCCGCACCACCCCCTGGACCCGGTCGCTGATCGTCAACACCAGACAATGTGACGTCTGGCTTCGTGGTCTACCCCGAAGTCATCAGACGCCATGTCAACGATGAGCTCCCCTTCATGGCCACGTAAGTGCTCGATCCATTCTTTCACACAAGCTCTCTGTACTAACTAGAACACAGTGAGAACGTAAGCTCCTGAGACTCTCCCTACAAACATCCAAACACACCGAAAAAAAAAAAACTAACAACCCCAGATCATCATGGCCTGCGTGAAGAAGGGTCTCTCCCGCCAGGACGCCCACGAGGAAATCCGTACGTCCCCAACCCTCCAGGTCTCCCACTGACGCGCTAGCCCTAATCAACCCGCTCTTTTCTCCCCCACAGGTGTCCTCTCCCACCAAGCCTCCGACAACGTCAAGAAGCTCGGTCAGAACAACGACCTGCTCGACCGGGTCCGCCGCACCGCTTTCTTCGCCCCGATCCTGGACGAGCTCGACGCCCTCCTCGAGCCCAGCACCTTCGTCGGCCGCGCCCCCCAGCAGGTCATCAAGTTCACCTCCACCGAAGTCAAGCAGGCTCTGCAGCCCTACGCGGCCCAGCTCGCCAAGGCCGAGACCTCCACCCTCCACGTATAATTCCACACCGAGTGAACCGGTAGGTCGGTAGATAGGTAGGTGGATAAGATCCAGGTGTTTAGATACATAGCAGAAAGTGCAAAAGAGAGGGTGGGTTTTTCATGTCATGTCATCACCAAAAGCGAGGCGGAATATTCTGTATATCTCCGTCCCCAGCCCGGCAAAGATTTCAAGACCAAAAAAGATTACGTAGAATATGTGTACAAGCGAGACATCCAACAAAATTTCAGCAGTCCAATTATAAACGATGGTGTATATACACAGTAGTAATTGATAACTTCGGTTGATAATGCTCTACCTACTACATTGCTATACATACCCTCTATGGATATTTGGGTTATGTACCCCTCCAATCAACCCATCATACCTTCGCCCACCTATTCACCTAATACCTATTTTACCTCACTCCCAACCTAGAAGTTAGATAGTACCTAGGTACTACTTACCTAAGTAGGTAGGTAAGTAGATAAGTCGGTAGTACCCAACCCCAATGACTCACCTCAACGCCCCAATCAATACCTAGATACCTTAGGTAGGTAGGTAGGCACATACTAAAGTTCCACCAAAACCAACGCCCTGACCCTCTTCCCTCTCCCTCTCTCCCTCTCTCCCTACCATATCTACCCTACCCACCCACCGAAGGGTCCCCCTCCCCAAGAAAGCTAAAAAAAGCAAACAGACAAGAATCACACCTCACCTCACCTCACCTACCTAACTTACCTACCTTACCTAACTACCTGGGTAACTACCCAGGTAACAAACCACCCAATCGGAATCGCCCAAAGAAAACATAAGCGCCAGGCCCAAAACCTACTAAGTTACCTACCTTAACTGGTACTAGGGTAAGTGACAAGAAAACTTTGAGTCTAGGCTAGTCGGTCAGCCAAAGCAAAGCAAAGTTCAGCCATGCCCACCCATTGTTCGGCTCTTTTTTCCCGAGGGTTCCAGACCCGCTGGAAGAATAATTGGGGGAATGGGAAAGAAAAGAATGGCTTTGTTACATACATACTAACTACCTAGCTAGGTAAGGTACTACCTAACTTACGGTTCGGTTCGGTTCCGGCATGTACAGCGGTCAACGGGCAACGGGCAACGGGCAACGGTCAGCGGTCAGGGAACTTAATTACGACTACCTACGCCGGTTCCCTTCTTCTTTTTCTTTTCCTTCTCTTCTTCTTCTGGAGATGTCAAGCCAGCCATCCGTTATTCGGTGTCTACCTCTACCTTAGGTGGATAGGTATGGCAAGAAAGACTCCGATATAACGGATAACAATACACGCATATCATTAGGTAAGAACAGACCGGGACGAACCGGAGATAGGTAGGTAGTAGGTGTACAGGAGGAGAATTAATTACTAGGTAGATGGTAGGTGCCGTCGGCATTACTGTTCCCGTCGTATGGGGAGCGAGGGTGGAAATGGGAGGGATGGTGCTGGAAAAGCGCGCTTGGAATGGAAGAAACGCTCGGGATGGGTGAATATCGGAGAGACACTCGATGATGAAAAACGCCTTCGCCATTTTATGCCAGTCAAAGGGGAGAGGGAAATACGGTACCCGTGGAAATGGGGATAGATAGATACAAGGGAATAATCACAAGAAAGAAAGAAAAAAAAAAAAAAAAAAAAATGGAAAAATGGAAAAATTCAAGCCACGTCATTTCTAAGTGGGGCACGAAAAGAGAAGCAGGAGCCGTCCATCCAAGACAAACTTTCTGATTCTGGGAAAAGATACTCTTAGTATAGGACGTATAGGCTCGACACGCGGCGGCGGAGACAGGGTAAAGTAAGACAGGGGAGGGGGGAGATATAGGCCGAGAACACGGATCTCTGTCATCCGGGGGCCGGGGGAGATGGGACGAAAACCATAGGCCCGAAGTCGGTTGAATGGACAAATGACAAACTATAGGAGGAGGTAGTAGTGGTGTTGATTGGAAGCAAATTCACATACATCCTCGACTTTAGGAGCCTGATCGAATGAGCCGGAAGATTTCACAACACTGCCGTCCTTGCTGCACAGCCAAAGCGGCTCCGCTGCGGGCATTGGGGCGCCGTTTAGAGGGCAGATAGCCAATTGAGAACCTAGGGAAATAGCATGTTATTCACCGCTCAAGAGAGTGGAATCAGCGGAGGTTTAAACACTCACCATCATCGCCTGCATCAAGGCCACCTTTTCCCCGTAGCGCTTGCCATCATAACTATCGGCCTGTAGGGTTGCATTGTACATCCCCAACGTATCCATGCCCCTCGCATGCGCCTCTTGAATCGTATCTTGGGAATACTGCCAGCTAGTGGCGTGGACATTGTCATCCGAATCCTTCTGAAGCCCGGGGGCTGTGGGGCCCACCCAGAGAAACGGGGCGTTCCGTCCACTGGACTGGGCCAGGGTGAGCCATTCGTCCATGCTACTTTTGGCCTTGGACAAGGAGTACGAGGTGGAGAGGGAGACGCTCAAGATCACCGGCACGGGCTTGTTCCGACCAGCGGCTCGGGTCATCATTCGACGAAACCTCTCGTAGGCGCTCTTAGGGGCAGGCGAGCCGACTGTCGAGAGGAACGCATGAGGAACACCTGTCGTCGCATCCAAAATCAGTGCTCAATCTTCCCGTAGACGATCGGAAGGCCGAGGGGCAGGATGGGATGGGGCCCACTCACGGGATGAACAGGTATAGGGTCTACGAGCGAGTTTGCCACCGCTCGGGGCAGAGATTTGATCGCTCGCGGTGATGCGTAAGGGGAGGCACGCGGCACTGGTGAACTGAGAGTCACAACGGCAGTCTTGCCCCTGGTCCTTGTTTATGTCCCACTCTCTCAGGGATCCGGTCGCCAGATCCTCCCGCAGAAGAATGTTGAAGCCGGCGTAGGCATCGGCCAGGGTGTCATCACCAATGAAGACGATTCCATCGAATTTCCGCAGAATGTTGCACACCTCCACGCTGGTGAACCAACGGTAGGAGCAGCCTGCGTGATGACGGTCAGCCGGCGTGTTACGAAGGCAGCAGCAGCCGCGCCGCCCAGACAGACGCGGGGAGTCGGGGACGACACTTGCCTTGGGAGGTGTACGCGGCATCGAAGCCATGCCGGCCGCCACTGCTCATCGCGTGAAGCAGGGCATCGCGGGACTCGCAAAATGGATGGTGGTCATCCGCGGGCTGGGGCGGATTGTAGAGGGAGAGGGACGAGATGCCGCACTCTTGACGACCCACATAGGGAGCCAGCAAACTATGCACCAGACGGGCCCGGATAAGTAACTGAGGCCAGGGACGATAACGGGGACGGCAAGGAGAGGATTCGGGGAGGCATCCGGGGACTTACTCGTGCGCGGACTCGGGGGCAGGAGGAGATGGAGGAGGAGGAGATGACTGCTGGGAGGGGGCAAAGGGGTAGTAGAAGACGTCGCGGATGAGCCAGACGATATAGAAAACGCCCAACACCCACAGGCACGCCATCAGTTTGTACGTGGAGGATCGCCAGGTGACCCTACGAATCAGCCTCCGTCCGTTGGGCCCTTCGATCGGGCCGCGTCGCTGTGGAGCATTGTTCTGCTGCATCCCGGAGAAGGGATAGGCAAGAGACTCGTTCATAGTGGATGATAAGCCCAATGATTCGCTGTGGGAGGCACGGCGGCGAGACATATTGGGGTTGTTTACATGAACATGCAGCCGAGAAGGTAGTACAAGAGGAGAGAGGGTCAGGGAAGATGCATCTGCTGCTGCTGCTGCTGCTGCTGCTGCTGCTGAAGTAACGTAACCCTGGGCCCTTGTTTGCTTTAGGGGATCCGAATGCGCGCGCCTGGCCTGGCGTGACAAGGACGCAGCCAGTTATGCCCGGAGTGGACTGGATTACCAGGCGTGATGGGTCCAGCCAGGGAGATCCCGAGGGGCTTCCCAGATGAGGGGTGATCCCAATGGGGTCAGGAATAGTGGCGTGGGAGACAGGCTGCCGGAGGGGGGGGGGGGGGGGGGGCAAGGAGCAGTGGGATGGATAGTGAGAGAGGGGCAGGGGCAGCACGACTGTCCAGATGGATGACGGACTGGGACTGATTGTGGATGATGGGGATAGTCCTCTCTGTCTGTCTGTCTGTCTGTCTGTCTTGTATCTTTCTTCCTGCCTCTTCTGTCTCTTCTGTCTCTCCGTATCCGTCTGGGTCTGTCCCTCAGTTTCCCGCTGGTTCCTCTTCGCTCTGCCGGCCTTGTGGACCGAGGGCTGATGATCTCTCTCTGTCCGGTCTATGCCTCGACGAACCGACGTCTACTTTCCCACGCGTTCGCTCCCGGTGTGCCCTCCGGGTGCGTTCTTTTCCTTGGATCTTGGCTCCCCGGCTCCGATGGGGGGGGTCCTTCCCCTGAATATTAACCAATACGAGGGGGCCCAACGCCTTAGAAACACCGCGCGAGGATTATAGAGAGGCAGGGAGATAGCAGGGGAAGGAGGGGATTAGAGGAGGGGCTAATTGACCGGATCCGAGCCAGTGAGGGCAGAAGTTCGGCTTCACCTCAGCATGAGCGCGAAAAAGGCAATGCTTGGGGAGGTTGGCGGATCCTCTCTATCGGAGCCTGCCAATGAGTGAGTGCACCGCTCAACCCAGCCAGATAGTCACGGTGGTAGGACGGATGAGCTTTGTCTTTCTCCAGCGCGCGGAGGGGGGGGAATTAACAATAGGAATTGTCAAACGAAACCCATCGAAAGGAAAGAAATGAAAAGAAACGATCGTTGGAAATCTCTCGATCCGTCTATACTTAGTAGAGCCACACACAACACACAAGTGTTAGAATGGGAGCGACGGGGGAAAATAGGGAAAAAAAAAAAATAGCAGCCCAACTCAAAAAAAAAAAAAAAAAAAAAAAAACACATACACTTGTGTAGAAAAATAAAAAATAATAAAAATAAAAATAATTATAAAAAAAAAAAAAAAAAAAAAAAAAACCTTCTAGAAAAAAAAAAAATTAAAATCGCAACCCAAAAAAAAAACCCAGTCAATGATTCAAACCACAATCCATCGGAGGGCGAGGG